>VDFB02281134.1:0-68442 GCA_007258455.2 Sequoia sempervirens | reverse complement strand
TAAGGGATATATTTTGGCTGGGTTTTTCTCCCTTGAGGAGGGTTTTCCTAGGGTATCTTGTTGTGTTCATTGTTCACTGTGTTGCATTTTTGATTGTTTACATTTCTGATCCTAAAACTAACATAATATATATGCAAAAAATTTAAAAATATACAAAATTATAAATATATTAGGCCTATCTTGTGAAGATTTGGTAGAGGGGCAAATTGTTTTTAATTTCTTGATAGCAGCCTTGGGAATCAAATTAGGTCTCAATAAAGATGAGAGAGAAATGAAGAGAGCTTGAATGAAATCGAGTGGGTGAAAGAAAAAGGAAAGAGTCATCGATGAATGACTTAAAGCTGGCCATACAATCTGATAATCATTCTTGAATGCCTTAGATTGGCCCTTCCCTCCATTGTGTTTGAGGATTCAACAACAAAATGACAGAAAACCCATCATTGCCTGTTGGGGAGGGAAACTTTGCCCCCATCACTACCACTTTGATTGGACAATGCATTGAACTAACCATATAATGGTACTACTTCCACTTCAATTTGATTATTCTTTACCTTTACTAGATCCCCAAAAATATATTCCAAAACATTTAATTCATCCCCCATCTTTCACCTTTCACATTCCAACAATGTGACATCCACTTTGATACACACAAAATGGATCAAGGCACTTCTTACATTTAATAGGCTCATGGATTTCTTTGCTCAATATGCCTTACACACTAATATTAGTGATGGCTGATTAGAGTGGGACACAGTGACTAGAAATGATTATGTTTTTAACTTCATTTTTGGTGTCCACTTGGTTTTGGTGTCTACGGGAGCACTTGGGAGCACCTAGGAGTGCCTCAGATGCCTTGGGTTCCCTATGGGTATGCAAAAGCGTACCCACAGGGAACTTGGGGTGTTTGGGGTGCTCCCTGTGGGTATGCAGAAGTGTACCAACAGGGATCTCAGGGTGTCCAAGCTCTCCCAAGGTGCTCCCAAGTGCTCCCCCGGGTGCTCTTGAATCGGAACACTCTCGAAGCGGGCACAAGAGCCCAAACCAAAGAACCCGGTAACATAGGTTAGAAGTTCTCTCTCTTCGACTTGCCTCTTAGTGTTGTATTTGCCAGGGATATGGCATGTTTTCTATTCTTGAGCGCCATCCTTCTAAGATGCCCCTTTTCAATGCAATGATTAAGTTGAGAACACTATAGGGTTCTAAGGTTTTGGGCCTTAGATTGGATTCTTGTGACTAGGCTTGGATTGAGGGGGTTCTAACAATTATGCTTCCACGTACTATTGTGTGCAAACAAATGGTTCCTCATTGTATTGTCCAAGCTGAATTCGCTGCTCAACCCTTTTGTCTCAAGATTATCTTCAAATTCACGTGGTTTATATGTAGGTTGAGATCCATAGATAGTTCTCCTTTGTGTTGTGGGATATATCCTTTCTTGGTGCTTTGTTCTTTGGAGGAGATTGCCTTGTTGAGACCTTTGGGCATTAGTGTTGTCGATTTTTTGAAGTTTGCTTGTTCTTCTAGTGTATTGGCATTTCAATGGACTAGCTCCCTCTTATTAGGTACTCTTTATGTGCATCTCACCATCTCCTTCCAAGGAAAGATGTGCTTAATCAATCTGTTAAGAGAGGATATTTACCATTGGTACATCTAGGTCACTTGGACCTTCTCTTTGATTTCTTGCAGCCATAAATTAACTTTTTATGTTTCATATTGGTTGTGGATGGGGTCATTGTATGACCCACCTATTTTCAACATCAATGGTCTAATAGTTTGTGGATTCCCCTTGGCTAGTTGTAGGTGTGTTCACACTAACTTTGTGTTGAAACAAACCACCATATTTTGTAGTAGACTATGCCACCTTCATTTTCTTTGTAAGGTAGAATTTGAGAGATATTTTATTATTTGGTGTCTAGTCTACTATGGAATTTGTAGGAAGAATTATTGTTTATATAGAGACATTGGTGTCTACCTCTCTATTTTCTTTTGCTACCTTGATTGGAGATGCTTGGCCCTTTATGTTCATTAGATCTCTAGGTTCGTGCATAAGTCTCTTTATGGTGATCCTAGACCTACCAGGTTGACTACTTAATTCTTTTATTCTATCACCACTATTGGAGACATCACACATTCTTTAGATACTTATGATTCACATGCTAGCATACACAAATTGGTGAAGCATTGCTCTTCCTTGTGTTTTTCTATAGTTGGGGTTACTCAAAATCTCAATTCTCGTTGTAGTGATTGTGGCTTTATATTATCACATCATCAAGTGCCTTTTCTCACTTTTGTACCATGTTGTAGATCTCACTAGTAGGCTCCAATTCTTGGCTTTTTTCCCAGTACGAGCAATTGTAGTTCTGTAGCTTCAAATGTAATGGAACTTCTATGCAACAATGGCTTATCTCCTAGGATTGTCCATTGCAGCCCCCTTATATTTGAACTCTCCCTAATGAACATTGTTAGACTTTGAGTGTTACTCTCCTCGTGATCGATGCCTTTTTTGTTGGGTCCAACAATGCACATCTTAGAACACAAACATTTGAGTGTTTTGTTTGCTCACTTGAATGGTTTTCTTTAGTAAGTGTTCCATGAGGATGCATAACCCCACTAAAATAGGTGCATTTTTTAAGCAAGGATGTCTCCAAGACACATGGACATAGAGGAGATGTCCTCCTTGTGTCCCCCTTCCACCACTTGAAGGGAACCGTTTCCAAGGTGTTCCCTCATATATGAAACATTTATGAGATGTCCCCTATTGTTGGGGACGTTGAGAATTCCCTTAATCATCTTATTAAATTTGGGATTTACCATGGCTTGGGCATGAAATTAATCAATTTATAAAAAATGTGTTTTTTGAAAATCTAATTCGCTAACCTTAACCCTAAAATGTTAATGGACCTCACCCACACACCAAAGCTTAAAAAAAGCTATAAATGTACATGTCCACCTTCACTCCAAATCGCCATCAACACTTTGTCATTTCATTGAGTAAGACAAGAGAAAGAGCAAGGGAAAGACTTTAATCATCTTCATCAATCAACCATTCAAAGCATTCATCAAGCCTTTAAGGCAAGAGTTCACAAGTTTTGAAATTCATACTTTGTTTTTTGCATTCACATTTTGTTATCCTTGTTTATGACTTTAGAAAATTCTAAACTTGTTACACTCTAACTTGACATACGTCATTGAGTTGTTTTCCTAAAGTTGTGTTATTATTTCATGTCACATGAAGGTTCCTTGTTGTTGTGGATTGATCAAGTAAAAAATGTAGATGCCAACTAGTATTGGTCACAAATGTTCTCGATTGTTTAGAGTTGTCAAACAACCTATCGAGTAAAAAATTGTTAAATTTTTGCCACAGTTGTAAGTGATTTGGAGTCGGGATTAGTTGCTAGAAAGTGTCACAAAATTGTTTGTCACAAATCAATTGACAAGTTCCCTAACTCTTGTTTTGGAAGAGTGAAGAATTAAAAAATTGCAACTCAAGTATTTTGAGGAGATGTGGAGTTCCCTTGCATCTCTGCAAATTTATGAGCACTTGCTCACTCAACCGACAATTCTGCAATGTTAAAAGATGACTTATCATGAAACTTAGAACTCGGGATGAAAGTGATGCAAACTCAACTTGTTCTTGCCCTTAAAATTTCCGCAAATTGTTATATATGACTCTTGTAGGAGTTCTGCACATACCATTTGGTTTGCAAATATGCACCATTGCTCCTAAGCACTACAATCCTGCAAACTGTATGTGATGATCAGAACAGCAGATCCAAGGTGCAAGCACACACACTTGCAAACTTGCTTTGTATTCTTGCCTCCCTATTTCACAATGGTTTTACATTGTGGATTTGTGGACTTCCACTTCCAAAACTTGTGAATTGCGCATATGCTCCCACATTCTGCATCTCTGCAATAATCATATATACCTCGGAATTTTGAACTTGGATGCTAAATGTTTAACAAAATGCTTCAAGAATGTTAATCTACAAGTCATGTAAGTGAATTGTCTGACAAAATGCTGTGGCAATTGTTTGAGTGTCAAAATTTTGACTGAGCTTTATTATTTTATTTTAAACTTTAAAGTCAGTTTTGTTAAACTTCATGATGTAATGAATGTTTTGACAAGTTGTGAAATGCATGCTCATCTCAACTTTCATATTTTATTCCAAGCTGTTGTAAAGCTGAAAAGAGGTTTAGGTGGTTATACGAGAAACTGAAAACTTTTCATCTATTTGTTGTAAAGCCCTATCATTGTAAAGTGGAGTTTTTGGCCTCTTAATGCAACTGCTGTATGAAAAACAGAGTAGACTTTGTGGTTTGATTTTTGGAGGAATTAGATGAATAATTTTGAACTTTGTGTCATTTTGTTCGTCATTGATTGCAGGTTATTCCTATGTTTAATGTATAATTAGTTCTTCATCCTTGCACATTGTGGGTGTGAACCGGCAAATATCCATTCTTTTGTTGATGTTGGATGCACACATCGATAGAACTCTCAACTTTGTCTCGTCATTTGTTGTTCCACATTCTTTCCATCTTTTTCCACATTATGTAGTATTTCTAAAGCATTAATCTTTATATGTACTGTAACTATGGTAATTTTCCCGCATTTAAGGACTTACAGAAGTTGATGCACCCTTTCAGTTATTATTGTTACAATTATATGCCAGTTAGTCATTTGTGAAATTTAAGCCTTGTACTCTGTCAGGAGGGTGGATGCTGCTGTTTGGTTGTCAAAGAGAGGTTCTTGTTTGTGAGGACTGTGGTTGCTGCCAGTCTCTAATTATACATGTTTAATTTATGAATGGCCCTGTTGATGCATAAACACTTGTCCTTGTGATGCTATTCTCTCCCTTGGTTGACATTATGCATAAACATTTTTCATCTTGATTGGGAATTAGTTGTCATATGGAGAATTAGTTAAGGTTTCTGTGATTACCAGGCCATCCTGTTTACTAAGTACATGAACAATTTAGAGTCGAGACAATACATGCTTTCACAGGATAAGCATGTAATGGATTTTCTGAGATACATTTTTTGTGTGTAATTGATAGAACTGGAAAGAAGTTGAAACTTGTGCTTCTTGATTGCACTAGTTTATTTGATACTGCACTAGACGCTGGGTGGTAGGAACATTTATTTAGATTATTTTGAATTTTTTTGTCTTGTTTCTTGTTTGCTTTTGTTGAAACTGTTGAATCTTGTCGCACACCTACAACTTATTGTTAATCCCAATCTTTCACATAAGAGGGGTATCGCCATTAATTCTCATTCTTATTAGAGATGCATTATGAAATCTCTTTCACACAATGGAATTTTCTGTATGCTGGTGTGAAAATTGTCTGGGGATTATCTTTAATGAATTATTTGATTTATACATTATTCGGTTATATTTTCTGTTTACATATTTTTACTTTTTAATAATGTGGGAAATACACACAATAATTATACATAATAGAAAGTCTTCCTATATTTATGGAAAATCTTTTATGAATAAATTAGTTTGTTAGATTTTTTCTTCCAGAAATTGATATGCTTTATAACATATTCATTATCATTGTTTTTTACAGTTTAAGAGCATCCATATGTGCTTTGACAGGCCACTCTGATTGGCAGGTATGGCTTTGTTTTTTGAGTAAATGTAAATAAGTATTTTTATTCTATTTTATTCCTCTTCATCTTTTAGCTCCTTTTATTGGTGGAAATAGTTGCTCATCTTTTCTTGAAACCTTTTTATAGCTACTACTCCTGCATTAGGAAGGTTTTGGACAGGGAAAATACATGATATATGGATTAGTTCAATATATTGCAAGTTGTTATATGAATGGCATCTTAATAAAATGTATGATTGTACATCAGTGAATTCCTTTTAAACTTGGCCCTCCTATGTGCTACCTAGAGAGTATAGGCCAGAACATCTCAACCCTTCAATAAAGGGTTGTGGAAGCATGCTTGACTAATCACTGTATACCACAGTGTTCTGCTACATTTAATAAATAGGCATGGCTCTCTTTGTGCCTCCACAACTTTTTCATTGTAAGTTTGGTGGATGCTATCTTTATTGTGTACCATGGCATCTTGAATGAAGGTATAGATATGCTTGATGCCCAAGATTCTAATTTCAACTGATTATTTCTCTGTTGTACATGCTTCTTATGGTTCCCTAACACATATTGCCCTATGTGCAAGCAAAATGGTAGCTTTTCAAGACAATGTATGGAAGGGCTATTTACATTTATGTTGCTGAAAGCCCATAAGATAGCAAATTTGAAGGGCTATAACAATATATCTTATTTCTCATAAGTGTGGCAGCACTATCTTTATTATGTACTAGGGCATCTTGAATGAATGTATAGGCATGTTTCATAACCAAGGTTCTAATCTTAACTGATTATTTCTTTGTTGCACAAGCTTCCTATAGTTCCCTAACACATATTTCCCTACGTGCAAGAAAAATGTTAGCTTGTTAAGACAACATATACAAGGACTATTCACATTTATGTCACTAGAACCCCACAAGATAGTGAATTTGGAGGGAAGCAACATTGTATCTCATTTTTCATAAGTATGGTGGACATTATCGTCATTGTATCCCAGGGCATCTTGAATGAACGTATAGGTATGTTTCTACCCAAGGATATAATCTCAACTAATTATATCTCTATTAACACATGCTACTTATTTTTCCCTAACACATGTTGCCTATGTACAAGCAAAAGGATAACTTTCCAAGACAACTTATACGAGGGCTCTTAACGTGTATGCCACTGAAAACCCACAAGATAGTGAACTCAAAAGAGGACAATAATGTATCTCATTTCTAAATGGACAACCTTTGCATTTCATCGATAATAGTAGAAGCCAAAAGAACATCATTTCACAAGACATAGTCAAGTGTCTTGGTCTCTCTGGGATACTTTGGGATCATTGCAGCAAGGAAAAGATATTTAAGTAAGCTGTCTATGTACATCTAAGTTTGTAGTAAAGCCCATGTAGGACACAATCACTTTTGATGTCGTGTTTTTGAAAGTTAGTGATGTCTTGCATGAAAGACTATATGTGTACGACAAAGACAATTACTATGAGGCCAAGTTTTAGTGTGGACATTGCATGCCAGTAACTGCTTCTTCAACCTTTTGGAGTCTTCATTGAAGCCTTAGGTAACATTTTAGACTTGCTGAAAACTTGGCGAGTAGTCGAGTACTCGTTGAGTTGCTGAGTACTCGTCGAGCCAAATGGCCGATGAGTTTTCCCAAGGTTTACTTGCCACTTGAACTCACCTCGCCGAGTTTTTGTCAAGTACTTGCTAAAAAATCTGCGAGTTTGACAAAAAACTCGCTAGATACATTGTGCGAAACGCGAAAAAACCGCAATTTTTTTTGGATAAAATAGTAAAAAAGCTCATGATTATTCCCCATAAATGTATGAACAACCTTCACACTTCCTCACATAGCACTTGGAGAGCAAATATTCTTCATAAAAATGTGCCAAATGCCTAATTTCTCCCTTAAGTGATAAAATTGTGAAATGGTGTGCAACAAGAAGTTTTATGTGGTTTCAAGGCCCTAGACCCCCACGAGGGGCATTGCCCCTAAACCCCTCAAGGGGCATCGCCCTTTTACCCCATTGAGATCCCCACCCCTAGACCTCCACTAGCTATTGAGATCTCTTCCCATATAAAAAAATTGATTACAATGAGGGGAGTTGGGAGTGCAGACTGGAATCAACAACTTAGACAATTGTTTTTATCACTATCATTATATTATTATTTCTCCCCAAGTTTTCACTAGACTACAACGATGTGCAAAGCTTAGAACCTCTAGCCAAGTTTTCCCTAGACTAGGATAGAGGAAGATTTCAAATGTTGTAATATGCAATTTATGACTTATGATGATGTTTTTCAAAAACAATCGTCATAAATTCATAATAGTTGATAGGTAACTATTGTATTAGGATTTAGCATGATGATGCAATTTTGCACTCAATTTGTATTCAAGTGAATCAAATTTAATAGAAAACACTTTTGTACTCATTTATGGACCCATTGGATACATCTTGTCAATAAATTTTGCAAAAAAAAAAAATGTTTCTAAAGTAATTTATGCAATTTTTTAAGTCGCTGAGATTTTTGCCAAGTCTAAATTTTTTGGCCTGCGAGTTTTTGCCGGGTCCGAGTTTTCCAACTATGTTGGTATCTACCAAATAATGCTGCACGATCATTTCCCACACGCAATAGTTCAAGCTTCTCATGCTTTGTGTGTGGGCAATTGCACAAGAACACCAGTATTAGCGTTATGCAAGGCTGTGCAAACATCATTGCAACAACAACTTGACAATGTATTGCAACATAATAGGGATGTCTTTGAAGAGCTAAGGATTTTCCTGCATATTGCATTATACATTGTAAAATTGATTTGGTTCTCATATCCTCTCTTTTGAATAGCCCTTCTATAGTGTCCTCGACAAATATTCATGCAAATATTACTTAAAAACCCTTTGCTTATATTGTTTAGACTTAAATGCTTTAACTAGATCTAACAAAAATCAGCTCTGATACCACTAAATATCCCTAGTAAAAATATTAATGTAAGTACTTCTCAAAATTTCCTCAAATTTTATTTAATCAGCTGCAATAATATCATTATAGTGACCTGTACTTAAAACTTAGAGCATTTTAATTTCTGGTTTAAATATTTTTCCAATCTCTTACCAAAACTTAAATATTTCCCTTTGCATTTATGTAATAAACTCAAACCATAATACTGTAGGCCGGTCTAGCAAAAGAAAGACAAATATTTTATAATCTGACTAATTGCCTGAACTAACAAACCGAAACTTAAGTGTTTGAACTGATAAACTTCAGATTTAGGGTTTTTTAATAGGATTCGACAAAGACCTTGAATGTTCCTTCACATTTATGCATTAACATTTAAACCTAGTTAACAAAACACAATTTTTTGCATTAACAAAGAACACCTAGTTTATAGATTGGGTCCAAAAGATTGTTAAACAAATCGTAGAGCTTTTGCCTATTACATGGGGCTGCAAACAGTTTATAAAATGCTGTAACAACAACAGATACAATGGCATAAATAATAGCTGAGATTACACTGAAACTTACAATGCTTAACTTGTAATAATTGGGTTCACAAAATACTTTAACTCAATAGAAAATTTATTGTATACATCACGCTGCTATAGTAGCAATTACAAATTGGAACACAAATGCTTACACCCAAGACTGTTGCGATGATGTTTAAACTCAATACTTGTATTCATGACCATGAAGTTCAAATGCATCTGGATGAGCTTCTCCTCTCACCAAAGGGGTTTCGTCATTTGCTGTACATGATCCAAAAGGGTTTTCTTCCTTCGATAGTTAATAGATTCATGGGTTTTTGTCATCGATCTGAGTGTTCAAACAAAAGTGCACAAAATAGGGTTATTTGGTTAGAGCTTTTGTGTAGAAGATTGCACAATAATCTTTTGTTCTGACTATGAATCATTAATATCCACAGAATGTTGAAGACCACATTGAATGCCAAGATTACATGATTGGTACATGACAGAATGCCCATATAATGGGCATCATTTTCCATTGAGCTATGCTTGAAATCATGCCATGTGCCCTTGGACGTACATATGAAGTATGGGGGAAATGTTTTTTGCAGCTTGCAAATGTACACCACAACACTGGAGAGAGATCCCATGGGGTTTGAAACCCTAACTACCACATTAATGGTAGCCAAGGTGGAACTTTTACGAGGTTTTGAGGTTAATATTTATGTAATAAACTCAAACCATAATATTGTAGGCTGGTCTAGCAAAAGAAAGACAAATATTTTATAATCTGACTAGTTGCCTGAACTAACAAACCCAAACTTGAGTAAGTGTTTGAACTGATAAACTTCAGATTTAGGGTTTTTTAATAGAATTCAACAAAGACCTTGAATCTTCCTTCACATTTATGCATTAACATTTAAACCTAGGTAACAAAACACAATTTTTTGCATTAACAAAGAACAACTAGTTTATGGATTGGGTCCAAAAGATTGTTAAACAAATTGTAGAGCTTTTGCCAATTACATGGGTCTGCAAACAGTTTACAAAATGCTGTAACAACAACATATACGATGGCATACATAGTAGGCAAGAATACACCGAACTTACAATGCTTAACTTGTAATAATTGGGTTCAGAAAATACTTTAGCTCGATAGAAAATTTATTGTATTAAATGGGTGTTTATAAACATTACATCACACCGCTATTAATGGGGTAAATGTATTTTTGCAGCTTGCAAATGTACACCAAAATGTTGGAGAGAGATCCTAGAGTTTTGAAACCCTAACTACCGCATTAATGGCAACCAAGGTGGAACTTCTAGGAGGTTTTTGACATGTCTTGGAAGTATATGTGGATCCACATCCCCATTATTAAATGATTCTCTTATGCCCATGGAAAGCTCTTTGGAAGATGCATCATCCATTCGAGCATTAATGGAGGTTTGGTTGTGTACGGAGGTAAGTGAAGTGAACATTGAAAATGGCAAAAGTGTCAAAGTTCACAAGTTGGATATACATCACGACTCTTACCATTGGTCAAAGATACAGAGTTTAGGTAAGAGGCGCAACGATAAGGACAAGTTGAAAACCTTGACAAGACAAGGGAAAAGAGTAGTGTTTGAAGGAAAGGGATGATGGAATAGACAACTCCAATATTCTGACAGAAGGGAATGAAGGTGAGGGACGGATGTGATGTACGCTTGGCTTGATATGTCCGCCACTTCGATAGGCCTAAAGGAAAAGTGGAGTTGAGAGGAAAAGTATGTTGGGATGGGGAAGCTTGAAAGCTTGGTGGACCAAGGAAAGGTTGGACTAGGATGGGAAAGCATGCCTAGACAAGGAACTTCAAAACTCTGACAACAGATAAACACTTAGAAGTTTGGTTATGCCTTTAGATATAGAGACTTTGGGGACCTTATAAACGCATAGGTGGAAAGGAGAGGAAGAACACACACAAAATTGGACCAGAGGAGATGTGGGAGACAAGAAATAAGCATTTTGGTCCATAAGATAAGTTAATACAAAAAGGGGACATGACACCTTAATACCAAAAAGCTATTTGGGGGAATGGTGAAGTTGGGTGCCAAATCTAGGCCTTGATTGATCAAGGAAAGATTAAACCCAACTTGTTTCCATTTAGAAGCTTGATGATCTTTGTGACAAAGAAAGACAATGATGGCACCTTTGAATTGATTGTCACACATGTGACAAGATCACGAGGAATTATGAGTAATTATTGGCACTCATCAAATGGCTACTTGTACCAGCTCTGTGGTGCACAATACTTCACCAAGAACAATCTCAAATCAAGGTATCATCAAATACTATTTCTCCTAAAGACGTTTTGAAGACATCATTCAAAAGCAAGGAGGCATTGGATGAATGAATGGTTGTGCCTTTTGTATGCCTAATGAACAAATTCCTATTGTCCTTTACTAGCTCCATTGCCTACTTGGATGACATGAGCATCTTTAGCAATACTGGAACATGTCTCATGTGTCCTAAACACATTGCACCAATACAAGTTGTAGGCCAACCTCAAGAAGTGCACCTTCTACATTGTGCACTTTTAGTATTTGGGCTGCATCATTGGTGCAGGCATCCATGTAGACACGAGGAAGGTCAAGGTGATTTGAGATTTGCTAAGTTTGTGTAGCATCATCGAATTGAGCCTATGTTACCCCAAGTTTTTGGGACGAGGACGAGGGGATGTGGATGGGATGGAGGCCAATTTTTAGGGGATGACATGGGACAACTATTAAAAAATAGGGAAAATTTAAAAAATATAGAAAATTTCAAATATTAATATGATAGAGCAATCATCATATTCTTCATAGAACCCTAACACATAATATCTGTGTTACATGGGGACACATCCCCACCCCTCAAACCCTCATCCCCATCCCTTGAGGCTTTTCGGGGATGGGGGGATGTTAGGGAGCATCCCCTAGCTGTCCCCCCCCAAATCTGGAAAATGCTGAAACGTCTCGAAACACGTCCCCAAAAACAGGGATGGTAGGAAACACATAGGGGACGCTTGGCCGAGGCGGCCAGGTATGTCTCAGACATCCCCTAACCATCCCAGGGACAACCAAGCATCCCCTGCTGGAAAACAATTTTTGATAATGTTTTTAAAAATAATTGTTCATAACATTAAAAAAAAGACTGTTAAATATATCATGACAGCATTATAACAGCAATGCAACAGGACAGTATTATAACAGCAGTAATAAATATATCATGACAGCACCATAACATCAATATAACAACAATTAAATTAATCATGATAGTAGTGACAGCAACACCTGTAGTATAACAGCAATAAATATATCATGATTCAGATTCATAGTTAATAATATAAGTTATATAACAGTTAATATTAACAGAAATAATTTAGATTTCTGATTTCAATGTTTCATTGCTCAAAACAGCATTAAAATTCAAAATTCTTCATATGGTATTAGAGTGCAAAAGAGATTAAAGGTACATTTGCCATGGTCTGGTACAGTGTGGTATTGTGTGAGAAGTACAAACCATAGTTGAAAAACTCGCCAAATTGAAAAACTCGCCAAGCCCAAAACACATAACTTAGCAAAAACTCGACAACTTAAAAAATTACTTAAATTTCTTTAAAAATGCATTTTTTTTGCAAAATTCAATGATAAGATGCATCCAATGAGTCAATAAATGAGTACATAAAAGAAAAAAGTTGTCTAGTTGTATTTGATTGATTTGAAAGCAAATTGGGTACAAAATGGCATCCTCATGTGGAATGCGTTGGTACTGATAGTCTAAAACAAAATGAAAATAGCAAATTGATTTTGTAAAACTGAAAGTAAATACTACATTAATATATTTTACAAATTTATATCTTCCTCTTCCCAGGTCTAGTGAAAACTAGGGGGATGTAGAACTAAACAATATTATAGATGAAAACTTGTAGGAAAACATGGAAACTTGGACTTGGAGAGTACCTAGAAAATCAAATGAAATAAAAATGCCTTTTTAGTAGTTGTAGGAGACCTTTTTTTTGGATGGGTGAGTTTTTTTTGCAGAATCATTGAGTTTTTGGCGAAAACTTGCCAAAAACTTGATGAGTTTTTATGCTTTTTCCGGCGAGCAATTTTGGAGAGTAAATGTAGGAAAAACTTGCCATAAAAAAAAACCCGAGAGTTTTTTAAAACTTTCCAATTACTTGGAGAGTTTTTCAACTATGGTACAAACAAACAAATTATTTTTGGAATGTGGTTGCCATGCAGGCTCCTATAGACGTCATCCAATGTCATTTTAACACTGTCATGTTATATTGCTGCTGTTATACTGGTGTTATTAACTTGTAGAGATTTGACACACTCTCTCTCTCTGTCCCCAAAAAATGTCCCTTGGATTGCCGCCCCTGAAACGCGTCCCCTGCCATCCCGCTGTCCCTGTCTCGGAAACGCCGTGGAATATAGCATAATATTAGAGTTCAATTGATATTTTAATTTCATAGAAAGCAACTAACAAATAAAGTTTTAACAAAATTTAATTGCATTCATTGACAATGTGGCATGTGCATATATATTATATAAAAATTACATCAAGTTGCCCAAAAGCTGCAAGTTTCAACTAGAAAATCAAAGTGACAAAAATGTAGAAATATACAACTGTCCCTAATCAGCATCCCCTAATACTACATAAAAATTGGAGTCTGAGTCACTGCCACTATGAGAGGCTACCTCATCCTGATCTAATGGAACCCCAAGCAATGCATCATGTGCTTCCTCATCATCAACCTATGTAGTATCTTCAAGATCAACATCCCAACGTGCAATTGGAGTTTGACGATACTCAAGTGTCTATGGATATTGAAGCTGCAAGGCACTATGCACAACCACTAGCTTCTCTGATTGTCTAGAGGTAACCCTATTCCTCTTGACTGACTGGATGAAGCTATATGTAGACCAATTCCTTTTTGTAGTAGAGGAACTAGCAACCTGTGAAAGGAGACAAGTGGCAGGGATCCTCAACTTTGGTGCATCCTTGCCATGCCATGTCCACCATCCAATGGGGTTAGTTTGAGCTAATGTAGCTCTATCCATCCTTGCCTTTGGTCTACTAAATGTTGGGCCATGAAGACTCACAAAGGCTAGCCATTGTGCTCTAAGTTTGTTGTACTCCTCCTCAGTATACATTTTCCCAAGGGCCTTCATGAAGCCATTTTTCACTTCTTCATCATCACATGGAGGCACTCTCCTAGGTCTTACTGCATACCATTTGGGATTTAGAGCATAGGCAATCATATGAAGTGGGGTGTTCATAGTGTCCCATTGTCGTGTCACACTTGGCCTAGTACGCTCCTCATAAAATCCCAAATCAGGATCCTTGCTATGAATTGCTTGCTTCATTTGTCCAAGCATGCTGTCAAATGTCTCATAAATCTCTCCAAGGCGAGGAGTCTATAGCAGCATATCTTATCACCCACACAACAGGTGAGATAATGGAGAAAATATATCTGCAAAGCTTCAAGAATGAACATAAAATCAGCAATGCCAATTTATTAATTTGATATTAATAATAAAATGAAAACCATAAATTTAATACTAAAATCAGCAATGTATTAGTTAATAATAAAATCAGAAATTTAATACTAAAAATCAACAACTCATTAAAAAGTAAAATATAACAATCTCTTACCTCATTGTGGACCACCAATCATTGTTGAGGATTTTTTGTTTGATACTTTTTCTTTTAGTTGTGTTTGGCTCTGGCCATCTAGCCTACTTTGAATTAACCACCATCAGTTGAAGAGGCTCCTACACCACAATCATCTTCTCCAACAAAATAAAGTAGCTAGCATATCTGGTATCCACAAGCTTGAGGAATTCCTTCCTCGAAAAAAGTCTTAAATAATGCAAGTGATGTGTGATGATTGAAAATAACATTTGAATGCCCAGCTTCTAACACCGTTTCCTTCACCCACTTTATTTTCCCAATGTCTTTCAATGTGTTGTTCAATGCATCAACACATGAGGTCCCAAAAATGTGCTTATAAGTACCTTCCACCTTTAAGCCAACTAGCTTGCATACATGAGCTGAATCAGTCACTACCTGTACATCATTAGAGGGTCCAACCTCTTCTAAAGCATCCTTCAAAATCTGAAAATGGAAGCTTGCATCCTTCCTCTTACCCAAACAATCAATAGCTCCAAGAAAATAAGAGCCTGCTGAACATGTGACAATAACATTTATGAGTGGTTGATGTCTAATATCAGTCCACCCATCCATAATGATAGAGCAACAATCCCTTATCCAAACTTTTCTCATCTCCTCCATCATTATACTCACTTTGGAATACTCCTTATCAAGGAGTGAGGTGCATAGCTTATGATCTCCAGGGGGAACATATGAAGGACCAGCAGCAAGTGCATCTTTGAACATTTGTTTAAAAGAAGGAGAACATGCCACATGAAATGGGATAGCATCAACATAGAAAAATTTGGCAATAGAATTATTAGCTACATCTTGTATTGCATGTTAAACATGCCGACAACACTAGTGGACCGTTTCTTTCCTCTTTGACTCTTAGGCACAACACTCCTAGATTTAGTAGTTGGAGCAGCAGCACTAGACATTGACCCACTAGGCTGCAAAGACTCTATTGGAATTCCTGCTTTTTTGGTTTCGCCCTCCATGTGCAACCTAGTCACCATGGCCTTCTCAGCTATTGTTATTTGTTTGCATATTTTTACCCCTTGACAGGGTATGCCTAAAAGATGGGAGTAAACTCTTGTGTAGCTGCCCCTATAGTCCTCCTTGCAAATATGACACAACCATACTCTACTCCCCCTTGAATTTCTCTTTTTAGTGTCTATGGTTGTTACAAATTGTAAAAGAGGTTTTTTTTGGGTTAAATGGGCCCTTTGCATACTTTGTCAAGAGGTGGTGAGAAGGGCATTGAAAAATATTTTTTGAACTTTGTGTTTCTGAAACAGTCCCATTCCTTGAAGAACTTCCATGGTATGTTTGTTCAATTTCAATTTATTGACCCTCACTACCCTCACTGTTACTAGTGCCCATTGTTTTTCTTTGTTGCATTGTAAATGACATTTGCAAGTGCAAATATAGAACACAAACACACAAAAAACCCTCCTAAGCATAGTTGGAATACTCGCCATTTGCAAGTACTTGGCAAGCCCGAAAAACTCGGTTTGAAAAAAACTTGGCAAAAACTCAGAAAAAACTCGGCAACTTAAAAAATTGCTTAAACTTCACTAAAAATGTATTTTTTTTTGCAAAATTCAAAGATAAGATGTATCCAATGAGTCAATAAATGAGTACATATAAGAAATAAGTTGTATTTGATTGATTTGAAAGAAAATTGGATACAAAATGGCATCCTCATGTGGAATGCTCAATGCACTGATATGATAATAGTCTGAAACAAATTGAAAATAGCAAATTGTTTTTGTAAAACTAAAAGTAAATACTACATGAACATTAATATATTTTAGTTTTTACAAATTCACATGAATGACATCTTCCTCTTCCCATGTTTAGATCTCAGTAAGGGACCGGGAGAGGGTGTAATCATAGGACTCTGCTCCTGTTGTGCCTGTAGATCCTCTTGCAGCTGTTGGTGGTGGCACTGGCAATGACTCCTCCTCAGGGTCCTCCTCAAGGTCATCCAATGAGAATGCAAATCCACCCTCCTCCATTGCCTGTCGCTCTAAATCGTAAATGTCATCCTTGGTAAACAATAGAGGCTGCCCCCCTTGCCTTGTCCAATCACTGTATGGACCTATCTCATCCAAATCAATTGGATCATTTGATATTTCCTCTACCTTTCTTGTGCGCAATCGAAGATTATATTGAACATAGAAAATATCATTGAGGCATTTTTGAGCAAGTTTGTTCCTTTTCTTTGTGTGGATGGCCTCAAACAAGCTCCAATTGTGCTCACAATTGGACGAACTACAAGGCTGGCTCAAGACACGGTGGGCAAATTTTTGAAGATTTGGGGTTTTTCCACCCAAATTTGTCCACCAGACATCTACAAAAAAAAAAAAAAAGGAGTTAGAAACTTGTAACTTGTAACTTGTAAGTTTCAAATTTTATACCTGGTGGCAGCCTAGTTACTGCTCTCTTTGCCAGGTCTGAAGAGAAGAGTGCACCCCTTTTTTCCCTGTAACTTTGCAATTAATTAACAATGCAATTTGCCTCGTTAGGCATGGATGTCATCCGTTGAATGCAAGTAGTGAGGCCCTCCATAACCTCTCAAGTGGGATTTGCATAGGTGCTTGAATGAAAAAAACAGGGGTTCAAGAAGTACCCTGTTGCATGGATGGGTTGGTGGAGTTGATTGTTCCACCTCTTGTCAATAATCTCCCAAATGGGATGAAATTTGAGGCTGCCCCCCTTATAATAATTTTTAATATTCTCCTTGGTCCTATCCATGGCCTCATACAAATACCCCATTCTGGTTTGATCCCCATCCACCAAGCAGAGCACTCTAACCAAGGGCTTCGACACCTACAATATAAATTTAAAAATGCAAAAAAGATTAGAGTTGCAATTTAGTAATTTACAAATTTACAATGAAAGACGTTAAGAAAAATATTCAATTTGAATTTAGATTCAAACTCAAAGTTTTGAAGTTACCTTCATAATCTTCATTGCTCCTTGTGCAAAGAGGGGGTCGAAGACAATGTTTTGAACTCTATCTCCTTCTAGCTTCTTCGAATAAGTTGAGTCTAGCCATGCTTGACTCACAAACATTTGTTTCAAAGCCGTCAATGCACCAAGAATGCTTTGCAACCTTAAGGAAACTGTTGCAAACCTTGTCACACCGGGTCTCACCAATTCTCTCCCTTTGGTGTGCTACCTCATCAAGTGAAGAACCCAAGGGTGATTGTAGATATATTTAGTGATCTTCCTTCCGTCCTCTACAATCGGTGTTGTTGAAATATGGTAGCTTCGGTCAGATATAGAAATGATGATCATATGTGTGTGTATATATATGTCAATATGTACTGACATATGTACACACACACACACACACACACACACACATATATATATATATTAATTGTATACATCATCATTTATATCGAAATCTACTACATTCCAATTATATTATCGATCTGCATTTATAGGTTATTAATTGCGAATTATTAGCATTTCATGTTTCATATAGGATCCCGATCGAGCATCATTATCGGTGATCATTTCCAGATTGGATATTATTTATTTGTGCAAGTTAAAAGCAGATCGAACTTAGTAAGCATTTATGTTTATTAAGTAACTAACTCCGAATTGGTGATCGGGTGTTTAGTTTAGATGAAAAGACACAATTCATGAGACATCTCATGAACGGACATGTGGAGGCATGTCCGCTCATGGGATGTGTTCCTTATATATTTAATGTAGATCCGATCCACAATTGGAGACATCGAAATCAATAAATGTTCTGCTCTTGTAGATCGAATACCATTAAGGAAAAAATCAGACTTGTGAATTCATGATCAGTATTTTTCAATATTGATTTGGCATCAACTTCATATTTATCAAGTTCAACATTCTGCATATAATCTGATCTCTAAATTTAACATGGTATCAGAGCCAGGTTTAAGAAAGATCCGATCAGATTTGCTTCAGGTAATGGGTAACATCTCTTGAAGCCCATGAATTCCTCCATGTGTATGTAATGGCAAGCTTCAAGTTTGTGACAAGGCCTGTTCGATGTAGAAAGATCCCCATATCTCCAGATTCAATCTAAACATTGAATGTGTTGTTCGATCTAAATATTGGGCTGAGGCGTCATATTTGGGGAACCCGATATCGGGTCTGATCATGAGGATCGTGTGATCATCTGTCTTCTGTTACTTTTATCGCATCCTTGCAATCTAGAGTTTGTGTCTCTTGTCAAATTGCACACGACCATGTTCGGGAGGAAATCAAGTTTAGCTCTTTCTCATATTGCAGATCGGGCCCCTTTAAGTCCGTGAAACCATTCGAGTTTTGTGTCTTGCGCAATTTGCAATATCATTGCATATGATCATAATCCTTAAGTGGCGTTAGGAGTCAAAGATATCGATCTACATACGGGCGATGGATGTAGCAATCCGTGTTGTTCTTTGGAGTGCGATCTATGAAGCCTTATAGCCGCTAGTCGGGTCTGGAGGACATTTTCGTTGAAAGCAAGTGACGCTGATAACTTTTAACGCATCTGGTAGCATCGAAGAAGGCGTCTTTCATAGGGAGTGTTCCCATCCTTTGCTAAGTTGTCGTCAGAGTCGGCTAGTGTGAGTTCCTCTTCCGCACATCAACAGAGCTCCACCTTGAATCGGGCATCGATCTGCAACATATTCGTGCTTGATCATAATCTCGACATCCTCATTCCATCATTACTTCTTTCTTCGCATTCGCAGAAGGTCATTAGAAGGAATCTCCATCGCACAGGAAGCTCAAGTTTGAGGGTCCACACTTCCTAGTGACTGAGACAGTTCTCACGCTATAACTGGAAGAAATGAGCCGTCCATAATCTGAGTGTCGGGTTCTTTTGGAATTTAAAGATCCTGATATCGCTTTGAAGATTATGATATTGGGACCTTGAGTGTTAGAGATGGCGACGTCTTTACATGCTACATTGCCGTCAAGGTTGAAGCTGTAATACTCAGTTTGTGAGATATATGAGTATCATTGTTTTATAAGCGGTTCCTGCCAGCCAAGTTCCTTGAAGCCTACTAGGAGCGGTTGATCACCAGCATCGGTGATATTGCAGTTTGTATTAAGTCTGCATATAGAATGGGAAAGATCATGATTTTCTTGTGCTTGGGAATCAAATCAAAATTTGTATGACTGTTCTATAACTCCAAGCTCCAATAGTGCTAAGATGGGACTCATGTAATCAGCAAGAGTAGTACCATTGCTAGTCGGGTTTCTTCTATCAAACATAATCATGTAGATGTCGAGTAACTCATCTGATTGGACATCAATGGTCTTTACGACCTTGCATTCAAGAGCTCATCCTGTTGACAGATCAAGCTGCTAATGGATGATGTTTGAGTTCGATGGCTGCAACCATCGAGATAAGTATTCTTGTGTTCATTGTGTAAATCTGACTTTGGTTACTTGAATCATGTTTTGTGTTGTCTGGTCATCGAGTTTATGCAGATTAGATGATGATCCTACACAATGTTCCAGTCCTGTGAAGATTTCAACTCTGATGCTATGTGATTAGTTGCAATCGAAGTTAAGAGTTTGCATTGAGAACAACAGCGATTGACGCCACTGTAAAGGGCAGAGAGAGCAAATAATGTGATCGTTGTTTGAGGGTATCAATCTCTCATTTTTGCATACGGGATTTTGATAAGTATTCTTTTGGTTATACTTCTGAAATCTAGAATCTAGGGTAAAAATTTAGTTTTGCATTGATTATTTGGATCATGTGTGTTTAATAAAGAGATGTCATGATTTCTCTTGAATTGTGTACTCTATCATAAGATCCTTTGAAGACTCAATCTCTTCATGCTATTTGCGAAGATTTCTGAGTGACTCAGAAATGAAAGAGAATTGCATTTTCGATGATGATTAGTTGGTCACATCGATATCATTCTCTAATGCATGAACTGTGATAGAGCCTTGAACTCTTGGAGAGAGTTGGTTCTGCATGCTAACTGCATAATGCATTCAAGAAATCTGTAGTTGTGCAGATTGTTTTTTTGTCTTTGAGTTTGGCACTCTCGAGAGGAGCAAAAGATGGAAGAAAGAGTTATATCAAAATTCAATAAAGATAAGTTTCCTTATCTCTTAATTCTGATCTTTTTATATATTCCTTTTTTATGTTGATTTATTTATTCATGTTTTAATATTGTTCATAAATTCTTATGTATTCATGCTATAACTTGAAATAGTAAACCTTGTATGACTCCAGCCTTGATATTTCTTTGGATAATTATAAATTGTTAGTAATCTCTCTCTAAAATGCTTGCAGTTCACTGTTCTAGGAACAATAAGGTGATGAGAGATTGCTTAGTGATGAAAAGCTTGAGGCATCTTGTAAGGAAGTCGTGCCGACCAAAGAAATGATCAAGCGTGAAGTCCCAACTTGCAGCCATGAGACTGAATGAATGGCTGAAGTCATCTCCTCGAAGAGGGAGATTTAACCTTTAGAGGGAGTTCCATGATTCAGTAAGGGTTGCAGTGTTGATGTTAAATCCTTGAAGTACCTCTTGAGCAGATGAGATCAGAATTGCTCTTGTCTGGCAACCTAGATCTAACATTGGTAGCTCTGCAAACCTCTTCAGAATAGAGTGATCTGGGATGAGGTTGAAGAGGACAGCCTTGAATCTCTATAGAGGTGTGCGTTGGAAACCATTTCTCTAAAGCTAGTGTTGCAGGCAATCTTGGACGATGAGGTCAGGAGGTTGATGCAAGCTTGAAGATTCAGAGGGAGCCTCCTAAACCTAAAGAAGATGATCATGTTGTTTCAGGTTGAGGTCTGCGATGATATCCTGGTGTTGCAGGAAGCAATCTTTTGTGGCACTGAGTACAACAAAAGCCGAATATATTGCAGCCTCTATGGGAGCAAGAGAAGCAGTATGGCTCCGGAAATTGCTTGTGGGATTATTTGCTGAGCCCCTGAATCCTACTATTATCCACTGTGACAATTAGTGTTGTATTAAGCTTTCAGTAAATCCAGTATTCCATGATAGATCAATGATAGATCAAAGCATATAGAGATTCCTTACCACTATGTGAGAGACATGGTAGAAAGGAATGTGATCCAGTTGGAGTATATTAGTACAAACAATCAAACAGCAAACATGCTAACCAAGCCTCTCTCCAGAGTTAACGTTGAACACTTTAGGAACAAACTTGGTATGGTTGAAATGTAAGTTATTGTTGAGACTCAAATTGTTTATTTTGTACTAATGTATGTAAAACATGTTTAATGTGTAAACTTTTTTGTCATGAGTGTGACTCCATGACTTTATGGGCCCTCACCCCCTGTGTACATTATTGAAAGGTGACGATCTTTCTGATAATGAACACTTGTATTTAACATTGTAAAGTGACGACTCTACAATGATTAGTTTCACTATCATGATGGATATCATGTGACTTGATATCCGTGGATATGTCATGATAGTATCTCTTGGACATTTTGATAGATATCATGAGACTTGATATCAGTTGAAGATCATTATGATCCTTATGAGATAATCATGGTGGATAAATGTATCCGTGGATATGCCATGATTTATTATGGTAGACATCATGAGACTTGATGTCAGTGCACATACCATAATGAAGATGTGTTATGAAGAATGTCAAGTGACTTGACTCTCTTAGAAGCATACCATATCTTCTGATATCACGAGTAAGGTGATATCACTATATACTTGGTTAGTGTTATCTTCCCTAGCTAAGAGGGAGTGTTGAAATATGGTAGCTTCGGTCAGATATAGAAATGATGATCATATGTGTGTGTATATATATGTCAATATGTACTGACATATGTACACACACACACATATATATATATATTAATTGTATACATCATCATTTATATCGAAATCTACTACATTCCAAGTATATTATCGATCTGCATTTATAGGTTATTAATTGCGGATTATTAGCATTTCATGTTTCATATAGGATCCCGATTGAGCATCATTATCGGTGATCATTTCCAGATTGGATATTATTTATTTGTGCAAGTTAAAATCAAATCGAACTTAGTAAGCATTTATGTTTATTAAGTAACTAACTCCGAATTGGTGATCGGGTGTTTAGTTTAGATGAAAAGACACAATTCATGAGACATCTCATGAACGGACATGCCTCCACTTTGTGGAGGCATGTCCGCTCATGGGATGTGTCTCTTCCTTATATATTTAATGTAGATCCGATCCACAATTGGAGACATCGAAATCAATAAATGTTCTGCTCTTGTAGATCGAATACCATTAAGGAAAAATTCAGACTTGTGAATTCATGATCAGTATTTTTGAATATTGATTTGGCATCAACTTCATATTTATCAAGTTCAACATTCTGCATATAATTTGATCTCTAAATTTAACAGGTGTGACCCAATCTAATTTGCCTATGTCCTCCAAAAGAAGGTCAAGGACATGGGCAACACATGGTGTCCAAAAAATTGTGTGGTGTATATCTTGGAGGATTCTTCCCGCTGCCACATATGTTGCTCTATTGTCAGTTATGATTTGCACCACATTTTCAAGCCGAACCTCCATGGACACTTGCTCCAACATTTTAGCCAATTTTTTTGCAGTTTTTACTATGCTGGAGGCATCCACGGATTTCAAGAACACCACCTCATTTTTGCAAGAAACCAAAAATTAATGATGGTACAGTTTTTTCCACCCGTCCACCCATCAGAAAGAATAGTGCGGCCATATTTTGGCCATTCTTCTCTTTAATCTTCTATCACTGTACCCATAAAATGTTGCTGTAATCCGCAATCTCTTCTTCGCATGAGACTTTCTGTGTTTGCGTGAAGGGTCATTCAGTTATGTAATCTACGATTTGTTTTTGCGTCTTTAGTCTGGGAGCAATCTTTGAAGACCTGCTTGAATTCTCGGCGCAAACTGAGGACGCGATTCGTGCCCTAACTTGGTCGCGATTTATCTCCTCTTGGTCGCGTTTTGTCTTAGATTATTGGCACGATTTTTGTTGTTTTTGTGGTTGCGCGACATGCTTCTGTTGGATGCATTTTTTAGAGACTGTGTAGGGTTTGAGACACGTTTTTTTTTGCTTTTGTTTGAGCGCAGAATACCTCTATTTTGGGCAAGATTTTGTTCTTCATATGGTTGTGTTTTTGTAACCCCAGCTCCGTCGTGGAATTTCTTCCTGCTGGACATGATTTTCAGTGCATTTTCTGCTTGCATTTTTATCCATTTCTCTAAAAATCGTGGTTTTTTAAAGAGCTGACTAGGGTTTTGCAAATTTCTCCAGTGTTTGAAGTTGATTTTTGTTTTTTGATTTCAGATTCCTTGTGGGTTTTTCAAGATCTCTACTGGGTTGTTTTTAAATTTTTCTATTCCTCGTTTTTTGTGCCTCAAAATTTGTGCAAGTGGGTGCTTTCGATTTTTTTTGGGTATTCATATTTTTATTTGGGTTTTTAGCGACATTTTTTGGGTATTCTTTAGATTTTTTGGGTTTTGTCTTCAGAGTGCCTTGAATTCCGTGCTAGGGTTTCTGCTTTGAATTTGTGTTGTGTCGTCACTAGTTTGATTTCAAGGTACGTGATGGCATCTCTGACAAATATGATACTCGAAAGCAGCCAGAAGTTCAACGGGAAGAATTACAACACCTGGAAGCAGCGCATGATTACGATCTTTGAATATCGTTGCCTCGATCAAGTCGTTTTGGGGAACTCAACTCATCCCACTGTAGCCAGAAAGGATTAGGACAAATGGGATGAAAGCAATCGGGAAGCTGTCATGCTCATCAAATTCTCAGTCATAGATGAGCAGGTACCGTATGGAAAAACTTCTACAGAAATCTGAGATCATTTGAAGGCCCTTCATGAAACCTCCGACAAGAGTAGAGCGTTCTTTCTCAAGAACATGCTTTTTTCCATCATGATGAATGAAAAAGTGTCCTTACAGGAGCATCTGACAAAGATTAAGGACATTCGTGATCGGTTGGAGGCGATTGGTCGCACAATGGAGGAAGAGGACATGGTTGTCATTACTTTGAAGAGTTTGCCAAAATCTTATGAGCATTTCATTGAAACGCTCAATATTACTTCAACAAGTGTTGATTTGAAGTTTAGACTTGTGTAACAAGCTTATACAACAGGATCATTGTAGACAGTAGTTTGGGAGCAGTACCAGTTCCACCTCCACAGAGCAAGCATTCTTTGCCAAATCTTCTGCTAAGAACAAAGGTAAGGCACAAACTTAGTTGAAAAGCTCTTGTTCTTCTCAGGATAGCAAGAAGAAAAAGAATGTTCAGTGCAATTATTGCCATAAGTATGGTCACATGAAGGCTGATTGTCGGGTTTGATTGGCTTTTGAACAAAAGAAGCAGGGAGGGTCTCAACAAAAGGCAAATGTCACGAAGCACACTGATTAGAAAGAATTTGCATTCTATGCATTTATGGCCAAGAGAACAACGAATCTAGTACAATCTTCTGCCTGGTATATTGATTCTGGGGCATCGCGGCATTTTACTCATCGTCGGGATTGGTTCACCAAATTCAAACCATTCGCTGATTCTATCGTTTTTGAAGGAGGCAAAGAGTACACAGTTGCTGGTAAGGGCACTGTCCAGATTCACTTAGGAGGAAGAAATTTACTCTTTCTTGATGTTTACTATGTTCCAGGCATGGAACATAACCTTCTTTTAGTCAGTCAGATCATGCGGCATTCTCCCCAGTTGGATATTGTTTTCAGTTCGTCCACCTGCAACATCGTTGATAGGGAGACTTGTACTACAATTGCTATGGGACTTGAGGATCATGGTTTGTATAGACTTGTTGATTCCGGTGATTCTCAGGAACATGCTTTGGCTGCCGGGAGTACTTCCATCAGCAAACTTTGGCATTAGCGTTATGGGCACTTGAATGTACACTATCTCTCTCAACTGTCTCGGGAGGGTTTGGTTGTTGGTCTACCTAAGATCCAAACTCAAAATCATGGAGTTTGTGGAGCCTGTCAAGCTGGGAAGCAACATCGGACACCATTCTCGGATGGTGATTCTTTGCAAGCCTCCAAGGTCCTTCAATTGGTTCATGTTGATGTATGTGGACCAATGAACACTCCATCTATTACTGGGTCCAGGTAGTAGAAAAATGTGGGTGTATTTTTTGAAAAATAAATCAGATGTGTTTAGTACATTTCAGGAGTATAAGGCCTTAGTTGAGAAAGAATCAGGTTCTCTGATTGTCACTCTAAGGTCAGATAATGGGGGGGTGTTTTGTTCCACTGACTTATCTACTTTTTGTGCTGCACATGGCATTAAGCGTGAACTCACCACACCATACACCCCTCAATAGAATGGTGTCGTTGAACATAGGAATCGCACCATTACTGAAATGGCTCGTTCTATGATGGAGTACATAAATGTACCTAAGAAATACTGGGCTGAAGCAATTTGTACTACAGTCTACCTCCTGAATCGGTCACCTACACAGGCCGTTAAGAAGATGACTCCAGAAGAAGCCTAGTCAGGACGTAAGCCTAAGGTGGGCCATCTGAAAGTCTTTGGTTCTACAACTCATGTATGGATTCCAGAAGCCAAGCATACTAAGTTGGACTCCAAGAGCCAACAACTTATGTTTACTGGTTATAGCGACAATCACAATGCCTACAGGTTGAATGATGTGGAGACAAATTGTCTCATATTCCGTCCTGATGTTGTGATTGATGAGACTATTGGTCCATTTCTTCCTACTACCAGTCCTGCGGATCAGCCTATGAAGGTTTTTGATGAGGGTGTTCATCTTCCTCTTGGTTCCCTTGATGGGAGGGCTTCAGAGCATTTTGACTCTGAAGATGAGGAGTCTACAAGTCATGATCTAGCACCACCTGATTTTCCTCAGGATTCACATCTAGATGACTTTGTTCTAGAAATCCCAGAAGATGTTGTATCTCCTATTCCAGATGTTGGTACTTCTACTCGTTGGCCTAAGTGGTGGCTCAAGACTATCGGGGATCTTCATGATGATGAACTCATTTAGGGCAGATCAACTCGTAGAAAGAGCAAGTAGCAAAATACAGTCAATTTTTCTCTTATGGCCAACATCCACAACATCTATGAGCCTCATACATACTTAGAGGCTAAAGGAATTCCAGAGTGGGAAAAGGCTATGGAGACAGAATATCATAGTCTTCTGAAGAATCACACTTGGGTTCTTTTTGATCTTCCTCTTGGGAAGAAACCTATCAGTTGCAAATAGGTTTATAAGGTCAAGTATCATGCCGATGGTACTTTGGATAAATACAAGGCAAGGTTGGTAGCTTGGGGATTCACACAGCGAGAGGGCATTGACTATGAGGAGACTTTTGCTCCTACTGCCAAGATGAGCAAAATTTGTCTTCTTCTCGCTATTGCAGCCCAATTTGGATGGACGGTTCATCAGATGGATGTCAAGAATGCCTTCCTCAACGGTGAGTTGCAGGAAGAAGTCTACATGACGTAGCCTCCTAGTTTCAAGGTTGCTGGCAAAGAGCATTAGGTATGTAGGCTCGTGAAAGCACTCTATGGATTGAAATAGGCTCCCCGTGCATGGTACATCAAGATTGATCAGTACTTGGTTGATCATGGTTTTCAGCGCAATTCTTTTGACAGTAATTTGTATGTCAAACACTCTGGTGATGAAGTCTCTTTCTTGTTGTCTATGTTGATGACTTGATCATTACTAGTAGTTCAACACATTTGATTGCAGCCATCAAACAGGATTTGTGCCAGGCTTTTGACATGACAGATTTGGGCCTTCTTCATTATTGCTTGGGTATTGAGGTTTGGCAGACAATTGATAGTATTTTTATCTCTCAGTCTAAATATGCTTGAAGTCTGCTTGAAAAATTTCGGATGCAGGATTGTAACCCTGCCTCCACACCTATGGAGAAGGGGCTGAAGTTGTCAGCCAACTCTATTTCACCTCCGGTCGATGAAACGACATTCAGGCATCTAGTGGGCAATCTCATCTACCCTACTGCCACTAGACTTGACATCAGTTTTGCGGTGAGCTATATTTCTCACTTCATGACAACTCCAAAAGTTGATCATTGGATTGCAGCGAAGCGAGTGCTAAGATATGTTAAGGGCACTTTAGATTATGGCATTCTGTATGGCAGATGTACGGATCCAAAGCTGATTGGTTATACAGACTCAGATTGGGCAGGTTCAGTGGATAACAGGAAATCTACTTCTAGGTATGTATTCAGTTTGGGTACAAGTGCTGTAACATGGACCAGCAAGAAGCAACAGGCAGTGGCTCTTTCCTCGACTGAAGCAGAATATCGAGGAATAGTTAAGGCAACATGTGAGGCAGTTTGGCTCTGCATGATGCTTTCTGACATGCACATGTCACAAGCAGAACCTTCTCCCGTGTACATTGATAATCAAGGGGTGCTCAAATTGGCCAAAAATCCAGTCTTCCATGAACGTACCAAGCATGTCGAGCTTCATTGTCACTACATCCGCAAGCTGGTAGAAGACGAATCAATTCAACTGTAGTATGTTCCGACAATAGATCAGACTGCCGATATGATCACCAAGTCTCTGAGCCCAGATAAGTTTGTCAAATTCAGGGGGCAACTTGGTGTTGTTGATAGATTGACCATTAAGGGAGGGTGTTAGAATTATATTTCTCTTTATTATTAATGGTCAATAGTATATTGTATTGTGTTAGTTTAGGTTTCTACTGTTTCTACAGTAGTTAGTAGTTGAGGTAGTTAGACATCTTAATGTCGACAGTAATTTACTTCCTCTTTATATTGTAATCTTTTATCAGTTAATAGATAGAATGTTTTTTTACCATTTACACTTTCCGTTATTACTCGTTTAAAAAAAAACTCGCTAGTTTTTCATGAGTAGTCCAACTATGCTCCTAAGTATTTGAAATTTTAACAAAAACAAAAAAGAAATGCAAAAGAATTTAGTGAAAATAACCAAAAAAGAATGAACTTACCTCAAATGATGGAGACTTGACCTTCTTTTGCCCTTTTGCTCACTTCTCTTTCCTTCTCTCACTTGGCTTCCCATAGCTATGCTCTTCTTCTTTCACTCTCCACAATTTCACAAATGAGTTTTTTTTTTTTCGTTTTGAGATTTAGATTTAAAGAAAAGGGGTGTGGGGGCCATTGTGGGCCCCCACACCCCTTTACTTTTAAATAATTTTGTGGTTTTTAAAAAAAAATCAAATCATAACTTGTTGGGCCATAGGGGACAACTAGCCGTTCCTTGCTGTTTTCAGACTTTTGACAGACGTCCTTGGGATGTTTTTGAAATTTCACTGCGAATCGGGGATGGCTTCTAAACGTTTTCAAGGCGTGACGTTTTCGACCGGGAACGCCTTTAAATATGCTAGGTACACGTCCCTAGGTTACATAGAATTGAGCAACTTTCTTGGACTAGAAACCTTCTACCATAGGTTTTTCCCTAGCTTCTAACACATCGCTAGGCCATTTAATCAAATCTTGCACTCCAAAGTAACATTCTTGTGGACAGTTGAACAATAACATGCCTTCAAGGAGCTCAAGGAACACCTTTGTGCAACACCTTTTTTGGTAGTGCTTAACATTTCTCACTCGTTTTAGATTTAGACTAATGCATCAAACTGTGCACTTAGTATGGTACTCACACAACATGGACACAACATGGACACCCATTGCATATCACTTGGGGATATTCAACAACATAGTTCAATGCTGTTCCACCAATGAGAAGGATTCACACACCATTATTCAAGCTATCAAGCAATAGTGCCAATACATTCTAGGTAAGGAGACTATCATTCATTTTAAATTTTAATCATAATCCACTTCAGTTTGTACACACACAAAGCAAGCTAGAGAATGTGTGCCACATGAAGTGGATGACACATTTACAGTAGGTCCATCTAGTGATCAAGCATATGAAGGGGAAGGACAATAAGATGATAGATTGCCTCAATCAGCCATTAATCTATGTGCTCATCATAGTGCTATACACCTATGGCGACAACTTCTCTAACCAGGAAGCTCTCCACCCAACATACTTAGGCTTCACACAAACATATGTTGCGCTTGCACAATGTAATTAGGTTGATTAATTCTATCCATCCGACAAGCTTCTTTACAAGATCAAGCATTTTTGTGTTCCAAGTGGCCCACCTCACCAAAGAATCATGGAGGGACACTACACCAAGACTATGAAACACTATGACTTTATCAATATATTGGCATTGTTACAACAACACTTCTGCTGGCCTCACATGCATGTAGATATTGAATTCCATTTCACGTCTCTCATTCCTTGTTGCATTGGAAAGCTTAGGAAGAAGACGCTAGGGCTCTACACATTGTTGTTAGTACCACAAGGGCCTTGGGAGTATATCAACATGGATTTCATGAGCAGACTACCAAGGGAAAAATGTTAGATTGGACTTACGTTGTATGGTATATGTTTTCAAAGATGTCCATGATGGTTGCACGCAATAAAGGCATTACCATGTATGAGACCATGTGAGTATTCTTCAATCATGTTTGGGTTCAATTTGGGTTACCGACATCCATCATGTCTAACCATGACCCAAGGTTTGTTAGCCACTTTTGGAAAGCCTTGTGGGAGAAGTTGGATAGGCATTTGGATTTGTCAACAACCTTCCATCCTTAGACAAATGGCCAAATGTAGGTGGTCAAGCACACACTTTTGCATCTTGTGCGCATCTTCAACCAAGCACATTTGAATCCATTGGATGACAATTTGCTATACATTTAACATGCATACAATAGAGCTCTACATAGTTCTATGATGTCGCACGCATAGGAACATGAAGTGGGTAAGGCACATAAGTTTCTGCAACACATTCAAAGTGTATGCCATTAGGATCAACAGATTCTCTCACACCAACAATAAAAATACAAAGAGCTCCATAACACAGCACACACCAAATGAGCTCAACATTGTTGGCGAAATTTGATTGCATCTCAAAAATAATATTTTAAGGTTCCACATAGGGAGATAAAGCATCTGCACTATGGTCTCTACACCCTTCTGCCTGCAAATGGTGAGAATGCATTCATTCTGGATATGCCTCAATACTTGGGTCTTCACCGAGTATTTAATGGGGAACATCTCAAGCCATATTTTCCTCCTCCCCTTGAGCCACCAACAGTCCAATATCCTTTGGATTTGGATCTTTAGAATTTGCAAATAGCTGCTTGAGATCATATCATAGGAAACACCACTATTTGCACCTGCCAAGACTCACACCATTTTTTCAAAGTGGTGAAGGAAGGGCAGTATAGAGATCAAGCTAAATGGTATAATCTTCAGCAGGTTGGCTTTCAGTTTCCTCAACTCACCAAGGATGCAATAGGGCCCATTGGTTCCCAAGAAAAGGCAAATAATCCACATGCAGCTCTGCTACCACCAACATGCAGCTCTGCTTGTTTCAACACACCCTTCCATTGCATCTGTGTATTGCTCATATTGCATTGCAGCACCCTGCAAACATCAACAAGTCTTCGTGCTACTGCACAAACACTTGCATTGCTTCCCACAACACCACACAAGCATTAGTAGTCCTTCACACCACATGAGCTTTAGTATTTCCTTCATGCTACCATGCAAGCACCTTTATTGCTTTGCACAACACTTGACACGATTGCACGATACCCAATAACCATTTGTGCAATCTCCTGCATGCACATGTGTGGCCCTTGTATACAACCTCATTTGCAAATTGCATATTAGACAATCAGGCATCAAAAGTCCCACTGTCAGCAATTGGAAGGTCAATCAACAATAGTTATGGAATGTGAACCATTTTTCTAATTTCCTTCTTGTAACATATATGTAAATATATTATACATATTAATGGTAACAAAAGAAAAACTATCAACCAGGAAGAGATAGAGAAGACTTGGCAAACCACTTTGACATGTCACCCCTTTCTGGTCACAAGAATCCTCATTCTCAGCCTTGTTTGTATTCATGCACTTTATACCATATTTGCCTTTTCATTGAATAGAAGCAGCATCAATTCCTAAAGTCTTCTGCACTCAAACGTGTTATGGTTAGTTTGCATTTTGCTTTCCATTACATGTTCTATAATTCTGTCTTTCACTAGCTGAAGATAGGATTGTCCCACAGAACACCTGGGATCCAGATCAATAGCATTATTAAAGGTGGCTCCAAGACTTTATAGAAGGCATACATTGCTTTTCTGTTTCAATCCCTAAGTACCACTCAGCTCCCAGCCATACCCTGGTTAATCTGAGATGCGACATCAAAATTTGGTATCAGACCTCCATTTGTCTAGATAATTTTTAACTTTTCTTTACATCCCCTTTATTGGGAAATCTTATAAAAATGTCTAGATCTTTCTATTTCCTTCTTCTTACAAATAATTGTCTTGTTTATCATTATCTTCTGATAACTTTGGTTTCCCTTGTATTTCTTGTTTTGAATACAGTTGTCTAAAGTTGCTCTTTATTTTGACTAATTTTTTAAATAATTCTTTGAAAATGAATTCTGAAGCTTAATTATCATTTACTTTTTAACTAGGTATGGTTCAGATTTTTGCTTCATGTTGCCTATCTCTTGTTTCAGAAATTTCCATTTCCAATTGCCTAACTGCCTTGGCCTTAACAAAGCTGAACAACAAAAATTTCTGAGCAGTTGCATATGTTGGTTTGATGCGATTGAGAAATTTTACACTTTTATGGCTTTCAAGCATATCCCTCTGGTATCTTAATACTTTCTCTCAAAACATCTTGTTACATTTTTCAAATGTTTCCAACTGATGGTGTTCCTATCATTATAAAATGCTACATATTTTAAGATATTTTCATCTTACTTGTTTTCCTCTCCTTAACACTAGCCTTGGTGACAACTTGCATCGACAACTGCATCTTCTAATCTTTTGCCTAGGTCTTGCCACAACTTACGCCAACAAGCTTAGAATCAACCTCTAGACACAATTGGAGGTGCTAGGTTGCTAGCAATCACTTTATAGTTTATTCAAGTCAGGGTGAAGACATATTTAGGGTTTGAGTAACACATACCAGCTTATCAGGTTTTCTTGCACACTTCATTGCAAAGGAACAGTCAAAATGGTCAAAGGCATTAAAATGCTCTATTTCCCAGGTCTTAGTTTAGGAAGATGGCAATAAAGAGAGAGAAACAATTATATTCACCAAAAAATATGCTCAATCATGCTACATCTGTATACATGACATGACAGGAGATCACTTACATGATGCCCAAATCAAATGAATCTCTAGATTATCTGTTTGTAAGACCCTTTTTTGTTCATTCAAATTATGAAGATACAAAATTGACAAAATCGAATGAAAAATTCTTCATTCAATAGGCTGGCTGGATACAACAGTTGAGATAAACTGCTCATAAAAGCCCATCAGTTGATTGGCTTGACAGTTATGTTAAGATTCATGAGTTATTACATAATAGTTTTTATTCATGATTTCTCAAATACTAAAAGTCAAGTTGCTGGTTTTGGTACGGGGGTAGGTACGTGTACAAGGTTCTGGTATGCTGGTGTGGCAATTTTTTTCCTTGGGTATGGTATGGCTGGGTACAACAGATGTGTGTACAAAAAAATAAAAAGAATAATTTTTTTTTTTAAATACATTTGATATATCATATAACATTATATTTTATAATAATAATGACATTTGAATCTTTGATACTATGATACTTCATCATTGATCAATGATATTATGATAGTCATAAACATAATTGTCAAAGTTGTCAGTTTTGGTCTCCACTCCCAAACACCCTCGTTGTAATCAAGTTTCTTATGTGACAAGAGATCCCAATAACTAGTGGGGTCTAGGAGTGGAGACTCCAATGGGGTTGAGGGGCAGCACCCCTTGTGGGGATTTGGGGGCAATGCCCAAATTAAGGCCCTTTGTAACAACACAAACCTTCAATGCACACCATTTTCACAAATTTTATCTCTTAATGGCGAAGTTAGGTAGTTTGTGATCATTCTCCTAAAAAAAAATCAGCTACCTTTCAAAATGCAAAAATGGCATAGGAAGAGTTTTGTGTGAAATAGAGTTGTGTTTGTCAAAAAACATAAAGGTGCATTTAGGGTTTAGGGTGTTGTTTAGGGTTCTTTTTTATGTTTTAGTGTTCAAAAAAATTTCTTTTTAAATTGTTTTTCGGGTGTTCTAGTTGTTTTCTGCCTGCTGGAGCATTTGGGAGTGCCCTGGGGTGATAGGGGCATTCCTTGCTCGCTCTCGGGAAGCTCCCATTGTCGCTCTCGAGCTTTTGGCTCAGTTGGGTACGAGAACAGGAACTAGTTCAAAAGAACCCTGTAACTTAGACTAGAAGTTTACTTTTGTTGTCCCATTGACATGATGATTCATGTTTGGTGATTGAGAAGTCCAATGATTTGGCTGGGGTGTTTCATGACTAATTTAGATGATTCATAGTATTATGCAGTCCACTGAAACAGTTGCATTACATGATTCTTTATCAAATGAGTCTTATCTTTTATTCATTGACAGTTCACCTGTGAGAATCATTTTCCTTGTAAAATCCACCCCTTGGGCACTGCAATTTTTTTTTTAAAAACAAAGCACAACTACCAACTTAACCAACCCATCATATTCCATGAAGCTTAATAGTGTTAACTTCAATACTTCTCCATTCTCATGGTGGCATCAACTCATTCTTGCTGGTATATATACTTGCAAAAAAGAGTGATATGGTCCCAAAATTAAGGTCTCTCCTAGACCTATGACGTAAGCCTCGAGGGTTCGTGATGACCCTGCCTATGTATCCCCTCATGGGAATTAGAGGCATTGTAGTTTGCCCCACAACGACAGAGGGGAGTTCAATCTCACCTCTTGTATGAGATCTATTATCTCACCTTAAATCCATAACTATTAATTTAGTACATGTAAGCTATCAACATAGTCATTTATAATATAATAATAATAATCTTGCCATCAAGTGTTGGATCCATACCAAAACATTATCAAACATTAGTGTGCAAACATTCACAATATTCACAAGGTGTCATTCATACCATAATCTCAAAGATTATGCATGGTGGCCGTCATGAGCATACACCCATATACACAAGCCGATTAGCTCATACACAATACAAGTACAACAATGACTGGACCATATAAAGATCACAAGTATAATAGTGACTACTTCATACATAGATCGCAAGTACACCAATGATTAGCTCATATGTAAAACACAAGTACCACAATTATTATCTCATTCGCATATCACAATTACATTAGGGATTAGCTCCAGCTTATATCGCAAATGCATAGTGACAAGCTCTAACATAAATCACATATACATAGTGACGAGCTCCATCATGCTCCACGAATACACAATAATGAGCTCCCACATACATCACTAATACATAGTGACGAGGTCCTACATACATCACATGCACAGTGGCAAGCTTCAACATTCATCACATACACATGGTAATGAGCTCCAACATACATTACATCCATAATGGCTGATTAACACATCACAATGGTGAACACATGTCCATAATGCATCCCAGATAGAAAGAATATCGGTGTATTACGCACTACACCGTGGGTCCTATCCTTTCTCTCGGTCTTCTACACCATGGACAAATGGGAAGAGGATTTGTTGCATCCCATACTACACCGCGGGTCCGTCCTCAACCCTACAAGGCTAAGTAGGCAGTCTGACAACTGGGAAGGGGATTCAATGCATCCCATACTACACCGCGGGTACATCCACCTTCCCAAGGGTTTCCCCAAGTAGTGAACCTACCAATCCCGGTGGATTTCGACTTGAATTGCCTATAGGCCACCAACGACAAATCTGTCCACCTAGGAAGAAGTAGCTCCCAACATATACCACCTTGTGACCTTAGTGGTATTGTCAGCTATCTTCTTCTCAATCCTGGGTAACATATGGCATCGGTCACTTCCGTGCATACTAGTGATAGCCAGTGAACCCTCTCAATACGCAGTTAACCTCGGATTATCGTTACCCGCATGAATGGGTCCCTACTCATGTAACCGCTACGGCCGTATCATAACCAGGGTAGCCGCTACCTTCACCTCCATGAACCAGGTGAATGCTGACTAAACCCTAGCAGTAGCTCAGACATCGGTCATTGGCACGGTCCAATGATTGCCTATCACTGCTGAAATATCCGAGAGGTTCACTCTTGGGCGGGTCATACATAACATGAAACACAATCACAGTTAACATATATACGAGCCTAAACATAAAGACCTCTAGATGTGGAGTCAGTTTTCACAACACAAAGTCACATGGAACCGACATGAGATGGACTTTGCCAAACTTATACATATATTCAATTACCAATTATATGTAGTTAATTCACTTACTTTATTCATTTACTATTCAAGACACATCATGCGTTAAATACAAGTTCCTAGATTCCCTTAACTCAATTCATACCCATTTCAGCCTCAACTAAAGCTTATGGAGGAGGAAACTTAGGAACAACCCCAACCCTTGGAGTTTTCCCCCCCTTAGACCCTCCCCCTATGGACTTGGGACTTGAAGTCACAAGGGCATCCTTCGCCCAAGGACCGCCTACGTTTCCACTTCCAAATGGGTCAAAGTCACATGTAGTTCTCCTTACAATCCTCTCAAGAATACCTACACACAGGTTCCCACAACCCGAGGTTTCACTTCCCCTTAAGTATATCAAGGTCTTGGATCAAACTCCACCCAATTTATATATATAATCTTGTTTGAACATCCCGACTCTCTAATATTTTCATCTCATTGACTCAACCTAACTAGGCTTATTGCTTAATACCAAATTACCTTGGTTCACACTAACCCATAGAAACTCATATCCATTTGAAACTTACATAATGGGTTCAATGATGGGGCTCTTGTAATTGAAGGATCAATAGATACCTTTGGAGGACAAGCAAAGGTATTTAGAAGTTTGTTTTAAGTTATATTCATTGTTTGAATCCTACTTGAGAATGTTGGAAATACTATATCCATTAGACCGCTATATGAAAACGTAATCCCATTTATAATAATCTTGATCTTCTAAATTCCTTTACCTTATGGTGCAACCCCATATTCTTATGATAGTCTATTTAATAGACTAGATAATTTATTTATACTTATTGTTTAGTCAAAACCTGACCTTAATGGTCATTAGTAAGGTATCGAGAGATTCTACATAGGATTTATCTCATAACTTGATCTCAACCACATTGTCAAATTGAATGATAGTTTCCTTCCAATTGGTATACAATTTACATTGCGGTGCTTTATAGGCTAAGTAGCCGGTTCGGGTTCGCGGGTTCGGTTTGCCGGTTCGGCAAAATTTTTTAGGGGGTGGGTTTGGTTCGTCTTGGGTTCGTTAGTACAAATTACAAAAACATGTATATATATATATATGCAGCCTAGAAGCATGAATTCAGAATTAGGATTAGAATATCACATAACATCATATAAACAACAAAACCACCATAAACTTGAATGTCATTTAAAACATGCATGATAAATATTCATTGTTCAAACTTCAAGTTCAATATTACAACACTTTTAAAGTTTTACTTTTAATCATCATATGGATTCTCTAAATCATCCATATCAATGTCAACATTGACATTAGATGAAGTAGGAAGACTAGATGAATCACAAGTAGTGCCAATGGCACCATCACTAGCACTACTATTGTGCCCATGCTCCTGTTGGATATCCGACTCCTCATATGCAATATGTTGGGAACTGCAAGCATCCAAGTCAGTATCCTCTGGCACTATATCCCACAACTTCGTCTCCCCTTCCTTGTAGTTAGGTTGTTTGTGTGAAAGGAGACGCAAGTTGGAATGCACATATACTAAGTTCTCCGCTTTTTTTGACAGCAATTTATTGCGCTTTACTGAGTGGATGAAAGAATATGTGCTCCAATTCCTCTCAGATGCGGATGAACTAGCAACCTATGAAGACAAAGTAAACAATTAAAAAATTATAAATGAAATTATGAAACTTTTAAAACTAAAATATGAAAATTTATTAAACTTACTTGTGATAAAATTTTGATTGCAAGGGGCTGCAAATTTTGGAAGTATTGTCCATGGAAGTACCACCAAGAATGAGCATCCTTTAAGAACCTATCATGGGAGGCATCAACATCTAGATGATTTGAGTGCACAAAATCAGTGAACTCATCCGTGACTACACTTCGCAAATCTCGATCAGGGAAGAGTCTCACAAATGCTGCCTTGTACCCTTCAGCCACTTCTAAATCTCTATATGGAGGAAGCCTTCCTAGTTGTGAAAGAAGCTGAGAGCTGTAGTATTTTGGAGTCAATGCAAAGGCAAGAAGGTGTAATGGAGTTGTCATTTTGTTCCATCTTTCTTCAACAATTGTATGCACTTGTTTGAAGAAAGTCTCTTCAGGGTCTTGCTCTCTTGCATTTATGGTGCACTTGATCTTCTCAATCATTGAGTCTATACCATCATATATTTGTCCAATGCATGGCTTGTCCATGTCAGTATAGCGAATCATACTCAAAATGGGCTCGGTGAAGCTAAGGAGATACTCCACACGATCCCACCATGAGTCATCTAATATCATGCTCTTAATTCTTGTTGCTCTTTCAGTGCTGCTTTGCCTCCATATAGACCAATTGGTGCTAATCACCATGCTAGAAAGTGCCTGCCTAACTTTCACAAGTCGTCTCAAGACAATTGTATTAGAGGCAAAGTGGGTTTCTGCAACCTATTGCAAATTAAAAAAATAATTAAAATTTAAAAATAAACTTTAAAGAAGAATTTAAATTAGAATGCACAATCAAATTATGAAAATCAGAAAATGACAAATGTAAATATTACTTCTCTTACCTTCAATAGCTCCAATTTTGAAAATGTTCTAAAGATCCCTTGAGACAAGTGGTGGTTGGTGACGAACATCTGAATGTCCTCAGCCTCAGTATACAATTGTTTGATCCATTCAATTTTATTCCCAATCTTTTGCAGCATAAGATTGAGTGAATGGACCGCACAAGGTGTCCAAAAGATATGTGAATATCTTTCCTCAACCAACAACCCTGCAGCTCTACAATTCTTCGCGTTGTCCGTTACAACTTGAACAACGTTGCGGGCTCCCACTTGCTCAATGGCTGCAATAAGAATATTAGCAATAAATTGCCCATCTTTTACTTGCCCCTCACAATCCACGGCTTTCAAAAACATTGCCCCTTTAGGGGACACCGCTATGACATTGATCAAAGGCCGATTTTTTGAGTCCTTCCAACCATCTGAAACAATGGACACACCTGTCTCAACCCATGAATCTCTTATAGGCTTCAATGCATCTTCAACCAACTCAACCTCCTTTTCCAATAAAGTGCTACGCACCTTCTCATAACCCGGGCCCTTGTACCCTTTTGGAGCTTCATTAACCGCTCTCAACATCTCTTTCCAATATGGAGAACGAACAACATTAAAAGATAATCCATTGGCATATATGCATCTTGCTACACATTGGTCGGCAAGGGCTCTACTCTCATTTTGAAATGCAACTTCCAAAGGTCCCTTTGCTCTCTTGTTTGCAAAAGGTTGTGCACTTTGAGCTTGAAGATTCGGAATGGCCATAAATGGGTGGTCTTCTACCACAATATTGGGATTGGGATTAGATGGGGGCTGCATTCCCTTTGATTTTTTTTTAACAAAGGGTGATTTCCTTTTTGGGCTTCCCGTTGATCTGCTGCTTCTTGCTCCATAATGTATTTTGCAACTGTCTCAGGTGGAATAGGGGCATCTTTCTTTCCAGGGCAAGGTGAGATGCCTTTTCCACTTATGCCACACAAATGTGCTTTCACCCTATGGTATGAACTAGAATATGTAACTTCACACCCATTGCATTTCCAAACATAACCACCACCACCTGGAATCTGTCTTATCATTTCAACATACTGCCATAGAGGAGAATTTGCACTTGTTTTGAACTTTGGGTTTGGTTTAGCTACGGAGCCGGAGGTAGAACCCATTGACATTGTGATTCCTATGGCAATTTGTTTTGCAAACAACACATTCAAAATTTGAATGAAAACAAAATATAATAATTTTTTAAAAATTAAAACCTAGCTCTTTTGAATCTTGCACAATGTATACATTCATAGAAGAACAGAAAAAAAAAGAAGAAAAACAAAGTTTCTGTTTGTAAAACAAAAAAAAGAATGAAAAAATGAGAAAAAAATGAGAAAAACTTACCTCTTTGCAAAAATATTCTTCAACAATCTTTGTGGCAGCCAATGAACACTTGCAAATCTGTAGGAATGGCAATGCAATCGTTTGTAGAAGCTTCAACAATCAATATTCAACTCCTTTTGTCTATCCAACAAGTTAAAATAAGAACTCAGCCTCTTGGAATGAAAATGCTTGTTTGCAAAACAAATGAATGAAAATGAGGTAGTTTAGGTGTTTAATTTGTTTTAGAGGTCACTTTTAGGGTTCCCATGGGCGTGGGTCAAAGTCAAACTGAAGGAAATATTAAAAAAATACCAAAAAAAACGCTATAGAAGCTTCAACAATCAATATTCAACTCCTTTTGTCTATCCAACAAGTTAAAATAAGAACTCAGCCTCTTGGAATGAAAATGCTTGTTTGCAAAACAAATGAATGAAAATGAGGTAGTTTAGGTGTTTAATTTGTTTTAGAGGTCACTTTTAGGGTTCCCATGGGCGTGGGTCAAAGTCAAACTGAAGGAAATATTAAAAAAATACCAAAAAAAATGTTTTTTGGTTGCCCAGACGTGTGGGTTCTCCTTGGGTTCGCTTTGGGTTCGCCCGGGTTTTGCTCGGTATCGCCCGGGTTTTGCTCGGTTTCGCCCGGGTTCTTAACCGGCGAACCAAGTCTCAAATACAAGGACCCTAGTCCAACCCATAGAGGGACTGGACCAGGACCTGAACCCAGTGCGAACCCGGACCAGGACCGAGCCCAGAACCAGGCGAACCAGCTACATAGTTTATAGGTATAATAATAATTTCATTATCAAGGTTCTCACATTTAAGAGGTTGATAGACATCATGTAGCCAAATAAAGCATTTCTCATAGTATCAACGGATTAACAAAAGTGTTGAGTTTCAACATTAATATCATGTTTAGTATGGTGTGGTTGTAGGACCACTAAATGAGGCCATCATTCCTTATATCCTTATGCAACCAAGAGCCAAGGCTCATATTTTTTTTATCTTATTCATGATTCATTTTATAAGGTTATCTCGAAGCTAAAGATTTGATCAAGACTTCCTTGCCAGCTTACCTCACTTTGGAGTCTCAATAGAAACCTATAATGAATTCCCATATAAGATTTTATATGACAACATTAGATTTGTGATTCAATTGTTTATTCTCATATTTTAATGGGCACCAGACGCAGTATGATCACGAAATCATGACACATCCTTCACTATCCACAACCAATCTACTATAAACCCAATTCCATAATGGAAGGGTTGACCTGACTCAACATAGCTAAAACCTTATAATTAATAAAAAACTCATAGAATTATAACAACCATCATTGCATCTTTTAGAATTCGACCATCCCATGTTTACAGAGGTTTTCTTGAGGCAAAAGCCATCGAAATATTCGTTTAAATGTAGATTAAACTTGAGGACTGGCAAGAACAAATACGTTATTTAAGCACTTAATGCTTTCCTATATATTCTCAATTAAGTCTCAAGTAACATAACCTCATTACTTGTGTAACTAACTCCTTTTAAATCATAATGATTTATAATGTTCATAATATTTCTCAGCTAAAGTTAAGTTTTTCTGGAATTAACAACTGCAATACAAATCATGGTGCTTCATGACCAAAGTTTCACTATGACAAAGTTATGGGTTATCTAATGTCTTATCCCCCTATTTGTTTTCTGAAATTTGAATGATTTCTGGTGCAGTCTGTGCTTCATAATATGGCAATTTAAACATCAAATACTTTTAATTAGGTTTACAAATGCACATAGAGCATTTCATGGAACTGTTAATCATTATTTTCGTGGAACTATTAATTATTGTTCCCCATTCTACCGTGGTCGCCGTTAAATCTTTATATGATAAGCAAAAGAATAGATATTCAAAACTCATATTATTGGTAGGATTTTAATACTTAGCTTTAACAATGGAGTTGAGAACATCCTTGACTCCACTTCGTACTTTCAGGATCTCCTCCTCGCATTCTTGTGACTTCTGCTCTTAAATATCCTCTCCCTGATTCATGAAGTTTCCTTGGTTGACAAGGTTGCTGCAATAGATCCCCTGCCCTCTGTCCAACTGCTCTCTCCTGTCAACCTTCTACAACTCACACTTGGATGAAAAACCTCTCATTTCCTATCCAAGGCTGCACGCGCATCCATAGCCATGTTCCAAAGCCCTTATTTTGGCATACGCAGGGAGGATGAGGGAAGGGGTTGTGGAATTTGGCTTACACCTTCCAATCGACTTTGATTCAAAGTTCCTAAAGCCTTCTAACAAATTCATTCCGTGCGTACCTAACAACTCCTGTGCTTAGGAGCTTTTGAAGCCTTTCCAACAAATATTTGTTCGCTCCTCTACTTTGCAGGTCTGGACTCCCAAAACCCAACATCTTTCTATGCCTTCAGACTGCTCCCAAAATCACAATATTTTTCCTTCACTCTCTCACGCAATTTCGCTGCCTTTCTTTTTCCCCACACGTGCCCTTTGTCTTCTTTTCCCCTGCCATTTTAATTCTCTCTGCCTTTTTTTCTGCCTGCGTGACTTTCCTTATCTTCCCCCCTTTTTGTTTTCCTCTAACAATTTGTGTTTTCCCATGCATTCTCACTCTTGCTTCTACACCAAACTAGAACCAACTAAGGGGGGAGGTCTGAGGGTTTAAAGTTTTCCAGCATGTAGTTTTTCCCACGTGCCATGCCATTCATCTGCACCAGGCTTCTTTGACTGCGCAGCTTCTCCAAAACACATCCACACCATGCCCATTTAATATTTTTGTCGGCCTCCTTTGTTGGGTGGTTAATACTTGCAATAACTTGAGCGTATTTCTTTTTAATATCTGTCACCTACCCACTGCATTCTCTTGAAATTTTCTTGACTTTAATGTGTGCCCGTGTCATCCTCCATTGCTTATCTCACCCGAATTAATGGGTGCGCATACCTTCACATGGTGCCCATATTGGCACCATGTCTCTCAATCACTTCTTTCCACACCTAGGCTATTGCTGATGGGGATTGTGAGATTCCTGCAGTGCCTTTTAAAAATTCTTGATTTTTGTTCATTTGGACTATACTTATTTAGTTATTTTTGGTTGCATGTTTTATTGTTCACTTGTGTTTGGAATCTTTCATTTTTGTCTATTCTTTGGGGAATGGCCAAATGAGATAAGGAAACAAATCATTGTATTTCAGCTTAAATACTGTTTATTCATACACTATTTTTCTTCTTACATTGGAAAATGGATTTCAAACTTTGCAGGTTCAACAAATTGCTCGGTCTTTTCGAGATAATTGGATGCTTCATCCCATAAAGATATTCAGAAGCAATGAGAGATCATTACCTAATGAACCTGGGATAACAGTCAGTGATCACTCCAACAACAGGTGTAAGTTCTCTGTTAAGCGTCAAAAAAATTTCTTTCCAAGAGACACAGATGCAATAGATTGTACCAGTCAAACACCTCCAGAGCCAGAAAATTTTGCATGGTGTCCCTTTAATCGGTCAGATCAACATGAGGTCAGCCATGATAGTCATGACAATTTTCCAGTTCAAGATAGCACCAAGGAACCGAGTGAAGAGCATACTTCTGAGGGGCAGATGAGAGGGATGAGGCCTAGAAAGAGAAAAAGCCGCTGGGATCAACCATCAGAGCCAAATGTGCACCAAGTTTTTTCTCAAACAACCATGGCAAGTGCAGAAGGAAAAGTAAAGCATGGGAAGGAATCTCACTCTCTCACCCTTCCCTCTGAGAGAGAGAATATTCCTGGAGCAAGGCAGGATGCTTTGACAAAAGGATTCAAATTACCTTCTGAGGAAAAGTCTGTGATCATAGCTGACAAAAAAAATCCTTGTATGGATCCTGTATATCAGTCTGCTCCACCTTCTCATCAACTATGTGAAGACACGCCTATGTTGAATGGGTCCAACACATTTGTAAAAGAACAATCTTCTTTCCAATCTGCCATGCAGCAAACTACACAGTTGCCCGGACATTCACATTTTTGCTTGGGCTCCAAATCTACACCCTTGTGCCCAACGGTTATGCCTTCTGCACAACCTTTCATGATGGGTTATCCCCAAGGAAAAGTCGTGCCAGGATATGCAGTAGGGAAACCTCATGGGTGTGTCCTGCCATATATGCCACTTTCATATGGTATACCTTTACCCCTTCTGGAGCAACTGGGAAGAACACCTAATGCAAAAGTTGGTAGTGTGGTCCAGCCATTGTCACCTCCTACATTACATTGTGAAAGGAATAACAACTCAGTGGCAGCACCTATGCTGCCAAATATTCCTTATCGACCTTTTATAGGGCAGTCTATGTCTGGAGGGTTCCCTCATACTCTGCATCATCAATTACGGCCATCTAACATTCCATTAGCAATGCAAGCAGCTCATCTATTACAAAGTGGGAGACGGCAACCTTTGGAAATGCATCCAAGAGAGTTTTTGGGGCAGCATATATCTGTTAATCCAAGCTATGTGCAGCCAGAGCCACCTGTGCCAGGATTGTCGCCAATAGTGTCATCTGTGAATCCTCAAAATAGTAATCGGCCAGGCAGAGGAAGAAACAAGACAACATACAACCAAACGTCGAAGCCATTAAAGAGGCAATGGAAAAATCAAAAGTCTAATTTTCGAACATTCTCAAAATTCAATGGGTACTCGGATAGAAAACATAAGGATTGTTTACATCCAAGAAAACCATTATCATTCAAGTCTACATGGAAAGGTAGGTTTTCTTCACATCTTCACAGTGATCAGAACCTACAACATCTACCAAATGGAAACATTCTTGAGTTAGAAAATGAGCAGCAAAAAATAGAGAATATGAACAGTGCAAATTTCTCGAAGGGTGTAAGCAATAATTTTCCTACATTCAATTGAAACAAATACTTTTCCATTTGTTTCCCAAGCAACTTGACGTTGCTAAATATCTTATTCTCATTTTTATAAACATGACAGCCTTTGAATTCAAAGCTGTTTAAATGACAATCAATATTATTGAGTTTGTATAGCATCATTTGGAAAGTAGTCCTTTAAAGAATATTTCTGAATTTTCTGAGTTGAGTCAAATCAAAAGCTGGCACTCGCATGATTGCTGCCGTATTATATTTCAAGATTTGTAAATATTGCAGTTGATAACAAATTTGTTATATTACTTGAAAAATCATTTAATTCAAATGTTGCTGGTTTCTGGAAACAATTTCAGCAATGTTCCAGGTCAGTTGATCTAATGGTCCAGCTTTATTCTCTATTCACCTAAGGTCTTTTCATTGCAGGTCTGATTGACACATTTTATTTCCTAAATGGATAAGCTCTCACCTTTTTTAAGGGTTGTCAATTTCTATGTCCATCGTATTACTTATATGTATCTGCACTTATTCACTGCAATGCAGAATCTCACAAGTCAATAGAAGAATCATCTGTATTGTATATTTTCATGGCACATTCACAGAGATAATGAAGTAAGGTTCTAGAACCTATATGCCTTTCAAATTTGTTTTTGTTAATAGGTTTTAAAGAATTTCAAATAACCTACTTATTATTTTTTCATGCTATATTTACAGAGATAATGAAGTAAGATTCTAGAACCTATATGCCTTTCAAATTTGTTTTTGTGAATAGGTTTTAAGGAATTGTAAATAACCTACTTATTATTTTTTAATAAGTACTAAGATTGAAATCTTTTGTGCATTTTCAGTGTCTGGTTTGTCCATGCAAATTGATGAAGATTCTGTGAGAGTGTTGGATAGAGCGAATTTGCAAATGTATTATATTGGTTAATTGGTAGGCTTTTCTGCACTCGAAGATGCTTTTGCGATCATCTTGTCTCATTCAATTTTTGTTGAACTACATTAGATAAAGATAAAACAGTCATTATAATATTCAGATGAACTGCAAATTGCTTAGCTATCAATATTTGAGGGGAAATAAAATGCCAACTTTTATACATATGGTGATTATTATTTTCAAGAAATACCTTGCAAGCGTTCTCCTGGTTTAAGTAAGTGATGTAAGATTCAGGGTATGTGCTAACAACCGGTTTAGCCCTCCCTGTCAAAACTCAGGAAGAACAATTTGCATTGTACTTGACATTAACTACTTCCATGTGCCATTGTCTCTGTGATTAGGTGTACTGAGTGAATTCCTTCCTATATAAAAAAATGTTACAAAACATTTTTTTATTGTGTATATAGAATTAACTGTGAAAAATATGCCCACTGAAAGTACTTAAAATGTTCGTGAACATCATGAATATGTAGATGACAGATTGTCATGCTAATGACTGCATGTGATCAGTTACACTCCAGTTATCTTAAACTTCAACTTTATAGTGCTGATATTGTCATATTGTTTATTTTCTCCACTTGCTTTCCACTAATAGATTTAAACTGGTAGTTATTGTTTATTATTTATATTTTGCTGGCTTACAACATGCTTCTTGTTGGCAATTATCATTTCTAGTAATCAATATCTTATTTGAGAGTGTCGATTACAAACAGAACACATATGTTTGCTCAAGACATTATTTCATCTGTTGTTATTTACTAGGTTGAAGAATTATATATGTTCGACATTCAAATCATGAAACTTAACATGCTAAATCGCATTTTAAGGGATGGAAATTCAGAGGGTGAACTAGTATTTCTTGATTTTGTCACTTTCTCAAAATTTGAATACTGAAGCTTACAGTAGAGCAATCGAAATGTCTACTTTGGCTCGTAGCAGATGTGCTTTATACCCCAAATATCTATAAAGATTTGGTATTTTCTGAGTTGAATGGTTTTTCCTTTAGTCTTCTGGGTAGGTATTATGAAAAACCTTGTTTATAGATTAAGCAAAGTCTAGCGCGGTCCTTGATAATTACTAACTCTTGTTTTCAATTGATCAATACAAATCTTCTTAGCTTTCCTTTCCAAAAATGATGGTGAATAAATCTCTTCGAAACTTTGAAGTTGATATTTGCTTCTTGATGTACAAAGCAATCTGGTCTGCTGCATTTGCTGACAGCAGGAGTCACAAGAAGTACAAGTTTAATCTTATGAACAAGGACTGCTATTTGTGATCAAGTTGGTAGTAACCTCTGCATGGCTGGATAGGGGTGGTTATTTATGAACTGGATGTTGCAGCAACTTGTGCGTTTGGAAATAATTTAAATTACAATATATTGAAAATCAATGTACATTCTTATAGAGAAGCAAGGAAATGCTTGCTTGTCTAATATAACCAGCAAAACTGAAGATTGCAATTCAGTTACAAGGGCTAAAAGAGGCTTGAAATCATCCTCGAAAGGGAAATGAGGACCAGAAAGGACTAAGTGGGGTTCGCAACCAGGCTGAGCAAAAATAGAGTAACTTGTTAAATTTGACATCAGATAATTCTACATTCTACGATCCAACTTTAGGGAAGAATATCACTAACAAAACTCTGTTATTACAATAAATTGCTTTACCTTATGAAATATGATCTGAAGTCCCTAGATCTATAATCCACTCGTATGTAGGTAGCAAATTATCTCTTACAATAACAAGTGCCTTTACCTTTTGGAAGACGTGGGAAAAATGTTAATGTTGATGCTGTATATTTCCATAAACTCCGATGCTTCCATTCTTTTCCAACAATGTGAATCAAGATGAGCATATGTGCCCAAAGAAATACAAGTCTTGGAATTGTTTTCTTTTTAGGTTGCCTTGATGGTGGAGAATAAAAGAAAACGTGTTCATATCTGGGGCTTTGTTTGGCACATCAGCGATTTTTTTGTTTTCTCTTGCTACCAAATAGAGTTTTGTTAGTGATAATTCTTCACCAAATTTGGTTGAGAGAATACGGTTGATGGCTAATTTAACAAATAGGGTTCATCTTGTTCTCTTCTTTTGTTCCTGGGAAAAATCGAAGGCATTACAAAAATATTGCCTTGAGCTTCTTTGGTGTAAAATTAAAATATATATCTTAAAAAATATCTATATAAAATATGTTAGAGAGATTAAAAATAAAAAATGGGGTTTGGGCCCTAGCTCGGTTGGCTAAATCTTTCCTGTTGCAGGTGGTTGGTCATGAGGTCTAGTCTCCCCCACCCTCGTGGTACCGGAGGGCGTGTCACGCCAGCGCCGCCGGTCACGTTAAAAAGTTTACCAGGGGCACTGCAGTTTATAGGGGGTTGTGCTACCCGATTCCTACAATCTAAAAAATAAAAGATTAAAAATAAAAAATAAAAGTTGACATTATTCTAAGGCAGCTAGAAGCTTGAATAAAAGAGTTGAAAAGATAATAAAATATCATTGAATAAAACAATGACACTTGTATTTACTATGTTAGGGTTTTTATGTACACGGGTGTTCACCTAAATACAATTGTACAATGCCTCTTGGCATAAAAAATTAAAAGAAAAATAATAAAAATCTTCACTATGTTTGGGAATAAAAAAAATCAGATCATAAACTGCAACCTACAAGAGCAAAACTCACAAAAATAAAGACAATATTGGTATCAAATTATATTGACCAGCATTTTTCTTGATGGGTTATCTTAGATGGGCCCTTAAGTCATTTCATTGTTGGTCTCTTTGTTGTCAAGGGTTGAATCTAGGGTTCATATTAGTTCGATGCTTTAGTAAAGCTGACAACTCTCGTTTCATTGCCTTTGGGGGCAGCAAAGGATAGCTCTCCTCTCTCCCCTCAATTGATGTATTTGGAAGATGATATTCCATGGAAGATTGTCCGGAGAAGGAAACATGGTCACCCTAAACATGTTTTTGTCTTCCACACCTAGGTTTTGGGTGCTCAAAGTGTTAGGAAGGGTCTAGGGGTATACTTGGCCATCCTTGTTTGTTTTGTTGGTAACTTGTGTTCAAATGTACATGTTCTTGACCATGTTTGGTGTGTTACAGCTTGGTGGTTGTTTCACGACATTTTTTCTTTTTTCTTTTTCTTTGATTGTGTGTTGGACTCTGTTGTAAAGGGTTTTGGGACCCCTTCAAAATCTATTTTCCTTGTAATCATTTTTTTTTTTTAAATTTACAAATTTGGTTGTTAACCCAACTTTGTTGTTGCAGTTGTAGATAGGATACCATGTCCAACTTTATTTGATGCACACAATCCAAACTTGGGAGTGTAGTAGATAACAAAACTGCCACACCTTAACTATGACACCATCCCCTTAACGGCTATTATGAGTAAAATTAATAACTAGGAAAGTGTTTGATTAATTTGTTTTGTGTATGCAAAACCAAGAAATATGCTCTTTTAAGAGAAGTTAAGGACTTTTAAGTTTAAAAATAACATCAAAAAAGCAAGTTAACAATAAAGCAATGTTTAATGTCTTTAAGTTTAAAAGCAACTTAGAATGAAGATAAGCCTTTCTATATTCATTTTTGCCCTAACCTATTTCTTAAATGCTTTAGTTACATACACAATTAAATATTTAAAATTGAGTAATTAACATGTTAACAAATATAATTCTTTCTTCCAATTCTTAGATGTTTTAGTTGCACACAAAATTAAATATTAAAATGTAAGTAATAAACATGCTAACAAATATAGTTTTTCCTTTTAATGGTGGGTATGTGAATGCAACTTGATATTGTTTCATGATTGTCTAAAGTACCTCATGTTAATTAAGTTTCATGTCTTTGAGTAGTTGAGTTCTTGAAGGTCCTCCATCTCCTTCATCAAGAGGGGGAAACTTGGCTCGTCAGTTTATTGCATAAAGACCCTTAACCTCCCCGACCTCTTTTGTTGGTCTAGAGTTTAAATTTCTCATCTCCTTCCCTATTTGCTCCATTGAGCAGGTCCCTAAAGCTCACATTTGATCTATTGAAGTGCCTAATAGTCATCCTCTCTCTCACTATCTAAGGCTCACATATGATATATATGATTGTTTAATCTATTTTCTTCAAAATGAGTGTATGTATATGCAAAACTAAAAACATCATGATCAAATTCTTCAAAGTATAAAATCTTAATTAAAAATGGAAAATTTTGTTGAAAACTAATCTCAATTGCCCTAACCTTCCATTTAGATTGTGTCTCATGGATCCTATAAACAATCTTCAATGATTGTCCTAGCCTTCCATCTAGATTGTGACTAATGGGTTTTATAAACAATCTTCAATGACTATGTCCTAGCCTTTCAATCTAGATTGAGGCTTATTTTATTTGACAAGATTTCATTGGGAAAATATGTTTGGACCAAAAAGTTAGCAAGTTTCCATCAATTCCTTTAAATGATTTGATTATCACTTCAAACCATGAAAAGATCAATTAAAATAAAAACTTCAACTATGTTTGGACTTTCGTTAGCAAGTTTCCATCAATTCCTTTAAACGATTTGATTATCACTTCAAACCATAAAAAAAATCAACTACAATAAAAACTTCAACTATGTTTGGACCAAAAAGATGTTTCGTTAGCAAGTTTCCATCAATTCCTTTAAACGATTTGATTATCACTTCAAACCATAAAAAAATCAACTAAAATAAAAACTTCAATTTAAACTTTAAGTATCACTTTTTGGTTGTATGGTGCCATTTAACTCTCAAGCAAAGGCAAATGAAAGTTTAAGTTTATATATTTTAAAAATTAAAAAGCTAAACATTTTTCCAGCTTAAGCAGTTGACGTGACATTGCTTGCATGTTTTTCTATAGAAAAGCTATGTTAAATTAATTAATATGATTTTTTTGTCTTTCTTCCTTGGAGGGTATGCTGTTGTACTTTTGTTAAGACTATAAAACTCCATTTTTAGAATTATTAATGATTTTGATATACTAATTATATGTGCAAATTGCATGTTTAAAATTAAGGTCGGTGTCTTTTATTGATCAATTCACAATTTTTTTTTTTTTTTTTTTTAATTTCATATTCTATAAGAATCTTCTTATGTTGTCCTTGGTACCACCACATAAATATATTTTTATGCATGTGGAGTTATTAATTTCGCATAATGTTGGAGCATAGAGATTGCAGTTTGATTTTTTTTTTTTGAATTACTATTTTTCTTTTGGTTAACATCATTTTTGAATGAAAAGAAGTGAATAAAATCATGAAATATTTTTGAATGTTTATTTAAATTTCTTATATAATTTGGAGATGGTAAAAATTTCTTTTATGGATTTATTTTTATATAAAATTTAGAATGTATAGAAGATATAGAAGATATAGGATTTCTAAAGGAATTTATGTTCAACTTTGATATATCATTTGTATGATTGCATTTTTGGATTCTTATTTTCACATTTAAATTTTATTTTGTTTTACATTTCAAATTTTGGTAGTAGGCTAGTGCTAAGGTGTCAGTGATTGGATACATGTTGATATTCAAGTATTAACATGAGAGGGTATTTTAAAAGTATATTATAATATTGTAACTTGGTGACAATTTGATGGGAAGTTGATAGCTTCAACTTGTCATGTTATTAAGTAAATTTGGAGTATATTTTAAATAGTGGTGTCACATCAATTTAGTAGTATAATCAACATATAGTTAACAAGTGACGCAAGCATCGAGTTCCTGCTAGAGAGTGTAATGCATTCAGATTCAAAGGAGAAAAAAGATAAAAATGTAGTTAGCGGTCGATGAATTCTAGCGATGAATCAGTTACTATATGCAAAGGAGATTAAAGAAAAATTCAAGGCAAAAGCTTTTAGGCAAGCAACAAAGAAAGATGTTTTGTCAAAGAAGCAGATTGAATATAGTTGTTAGTCATTTATTTTTAGACATCCCACTTGTCAAGATCATAACTTCTATAACATTGCTCAAACTTTAAGGTTTAGAAATGCATAGAAAAGCTTAAATCAAAAGCTAATTAAAGTGTTTCAAAGAAATGTTAGATCAACCCATCAAAGCACCAAAACAAAGCTTCAAGTTTAAATTCCACTTTGGAGCTATTATATAGCTTTACACTAAATCAATCCATCTATACCAAGTTCAAACTAATCCCAACACAAGTTAGATTCGCAAAAAACCCAATAACATAGAGTGCAAATTAATAAAATAATGTAAATGGCATGTTTGTCAGAATCCAAAAACTCTAATATTGTTCACAGTTGTAAGATACATGATGGGAAAAGAAAGTTATTAAATTGACATATGAGCAAGACACTAAGATAGATTATGGAAAAATAATAAGTTATTAAACTAACATATCACCCATTACTCATGTTTTGGCAATAGCTAGGCTTAAAATCAAAATATGTGATCTTTGAATAAAAACCAAAACTTAAAGATGGAAAAGAGAAGAGTCTCATTTAGGTGCTATGAAACCCAAAATTAGACAGAGTTAAAAATAGTTTGGATTGTCATTTCCTACACGTAATGAGAAAAGGAAGGAACTTCCATAGGGAAATAGATAGTATTGTGTATTTGAAGAGTTGTAGAAAAGATAAGTATGACACCAATCCTTACTTTACATAATTTAAATATAACTTCAAAGGAAAAGATGGATGCAATTAGTTATGCTATGAGTGAAACATTGTTGCAAGGGTAAGACTTGTATGTTATCATTAAAAAACATTTAAAGGTCTCATGTTAAAATACAACATCTATGACAAGGAATTAACACTTTTCTCAATAGCAATTTTTTAGACCCAACATTATTATAAATATTTTGTTAGAATATTTGAGTTTCATTTCTATAAATAAATTCAAAATATATATTATAAAATTATTTAATAATAAATAAATCAATAAAAAACACTTAAACCAACATTATTATAAATATTTTGTTAAAATATTTGAATTTCATTTCTATAAATAAATTTCAAATAAACATATTATAAAAATATTTAACAATAAATAAATTAGTAAAAAAATCACTTACATAAAAGTGTAACCAACCTTTATTCCCTATTTTAAAATTTGACATGAAATTAAAATTTATGTGAAATCATTTAAAATAAGGAAGAAAAAGAATTTGAATCTTCATGTATTTAATGATAGAAAATTTATAAATTTTCTCTTTCATTAATGATCACACTTTCCACTTTTATGCTCTTCAATCATAAAAAAAATTGTTTAACTCTCTTATAACTGCACTATAGAATGATTGTAGACAAAAATGAAATATAAAAAGAAAAAAACTTTTGTACAAATAAACAATTTATAAAAAATAAACTAAGCTACAATAATTTATTAAAATTTTAAATAATTATAAAAAAATTTAAAATTATAATTTTCAAACTTAATGTTTTTAATATTTACTTGCAATTATAATTATAAAAAATCTTAAAATTAAAAATTAAAAATTTTATCCCAAAGTACTCATTTCCACAATGGAATCTTGCCCTTGTCAATTGCATTAACTAGAAAACTTGTACGATTTAAAAATGTGTATAACTGCCTCCAACAATTAGTACAACCATTTAATTTTTTTTTTGCATGTATTCTTCTGAGGATTGCACAAAGAGAATAATTTAAAAAAAATAAAAACCAAAAAAAGTTTGGAGCTGCCTAGGCATGACTGCCTCCAACAATTAGTACAACCATTTAATTTTTTTTGCATGTATTCTTTTGAGGACTGCACAAAGAGAGTAATTTAAAAAAAATAAAAACCAAAAAAAGTTTGGAGTTGCCTAGCCCTTGCGCCGCCCATAGCAACTTGGTGGACTTTAATCTATATTAAATAATCAAAGTACACTAACCACGTGTAGCCATCCAACGGTTCCAGTGGCTTCTCCTCCAACTAGATGTCATTTAATGCATTTACTATGCATTACCAAGCCCCTAGTTTTAATCTTTTATTTTTTATTTAATCAATCAATGCTTTCCTATTTTCCTAATTTTCTTAAACAAAAAATAATTTATAGAGCTACTCGCACGAATAGAAAAAGAGATAAATGTTAATTTTCAAATATAAAAAATAAGTTTTAAAATTCAAACTATACAAATAGAAAGTAATATGTTAAAATTAAAAAATGTGATTCGCTGATGCTGCATACCAAATGCATATCGAACAAATGCAATAGTAGCCTGCCTTACAGTAGGAACTAATAAAGATTTTACATGATTAATTGATCAATCATGACAAGCTTCATAATTGAGTGATTCATCGACAATTATGAAATTTGAAAATTTTAAAGTATTTTTATGTTTTTTTTTGTAATTTTGGGGATTAGATTTTAGTGTTTGAACTTGTTATCAAAATTTCATGTATTTTATTTGAATTTATTTCAAGCAATTGGAACATATTTTGAATGTCTTGTTTTCATTAGCATTTAGAAGATTTTAATATTGTGTTGATTTGAACAAAGATGAAGTTTTTGCAAGTGTGATAGAAATAGTAATTAGTAATTGAAATGAACTTGTTATGGATGGATGGGTTCTATTTGTATTGACCATCATGTTGAAGGTAATTTTACACCCATAATATTAATGGAAACCAAACTTTTAAAACCAATGTTGTATTTCAAAATATAAGGGTATGGGACTAAAAGATATTAAAACTCAAGTTATTTCCTTCACTATTAAGTGAAATATCTTGTATTAGATGGATCTAAATTGTGAAATTAAGAGTTCAATTCCTCTCATTTTAGGCATCAAAAAATAGAGTCACAAGTTGTTTGTCATTTGCATGGGATTCATTTTCAAATTTAGGATTTAAAACCTTTTAACATTAACACTGATACAAACAAAACAGAGAAATACACCTATTCTATATATTTAATTAACATGCATATTTTTCTGGATAAAGGGGTTCCTCTAGGAAAAAAATAGTAAATAGATCACTATAGATTGTGAAGTTTGTTGAATGCATGCAAGAATATCAATAAATGAAAAAAAAATAGAGATAAGGAGAAAACATTATCATAACATTACAAAAAAAAAGGTTGGTTTGATTTGTTGAAAATCACCCCACATGATTTGAGAGGAAGCCTGTTCTGGACAACAATTACACTTTTGTTCTATAGATGATAGTTATTCTGGAGAGCCAATTCATCTTGATGAATAGATGTTATATTGACTTCTTAAGTGAATCTCACTTATTTCTCAACCCTGTTTCCTTAACTGGGTCTTTGGTGCCAAAATTTGTTGTGCTGAGGTTGGTTGTCTTATGTTGAGACTCTGCCTTAGCTATTTGGTGATATATGAGTTACCATCTTAGTAGTGTGATGTTGTAGACTTATTTTTTGTTGTATTTATCTCCATTTGACCTGCATCTTCATCAAAACCTTTGGTGTTTGAACCGTAGGTTTGAGAAAGTATGTTTTGTTGGGACTGTCTATCTGTTGCAAACATCATAAGCATAGGCTTCAACATCTTCTTCCTTTTCCAGATCTCTATCATCAATTTAATGATAGCGTAGATTATGATCTATTACCCTATTTTCCAAGAGGTTTGTAAGACTATTTTCTTTACAATAGCAATGTTTGATTTCAAATACATGATTTTTTTGTAGAGGATGTTTGATCCAATTTAGGAGATAATTTAGAGTCCAATTTTTTCGATTGATTCCATGATGGGAGGTTTATAAAAATTTGCAAGTCTCCTCCTATTATAAGATGTTGGGCTTTCTTCTTAACTGTCATATTTAGACCTAATATGAGGGCATTGAGCTCTACAATGTTGTTTATTCTCGAGGGTAATTTTTTGCAAGTTGTTGCTATAATTCTACCTTTGTGGTCTCTTAGGACAACACCTGCTCCTAAGACAATTTGGTTCCCTCTCGATGTTCCATCAAATTTTAACTTAATCATGCTTTTGGAGGGTGGTTCCCATCTCATCGTTTTTCTATTGAGCATGTTGGAATTTGTAGTAGTCTCATCATGTGTTGGAGGAGGTTGTAGATAATCAAAAAAATTTAACATGTGATTGTCCCATGAGGTGAAGAATCTTTATGAAGATATGTTTTTGAATGGGCTAGCCATGACAATATTTGAGATGGATTTCCTAATTTTCAAGATTACATCTTCGAGATTTGAAATTGGCTTTCTAAAAATTATGTTATTCTTCTCTAACCATATTTTTCATACAAGAATTGAGGGATTGAGAAACTGATCAACCAGAGACATGAGAAGGTCGACTCTTTTTGGATGAAGGGCCAAATTTGAAAGTTCTTATGCAATGAATTTTGGAGGGGCCCATACCAATTGAATTTGTTTTTAGCCAAGTCTAGCAGTGTTGATTGAAGTGGTATTTTAGGGGTAGATGGAATGTATCTTCATAGACTTTTCCACATAGGACATATGGGAAGAGAGTTGTTATTCCAAGTCTATCAAGCCTAGAGCTTGTGAGGATTCTATCATTGAGGGCTAGCCATACGAAGATACCTACTTTTGGTAGGTAAGGGGAAATCTAGTAGAGATGTGTGGGTCATTGGTCTTTGACTATTGTGAGATATCCCTCTTTTATTGCATATTTTCTCGACTTTGACTTAAAATTATTTGATCCTCTTGGTTGGAATAGAAACTGTCTTTTGTTGAGGTTTGCAATGAACTAGTCTTTTAGTTGTTGAGGAAGGGTAGAGGATCCAAGGATTTCCACCACCACACATACTATGTGTAGTGTGAATGATCAATGCAACTAGAAGTAGTCTTTAACCTTGGATTCTCAGTGCATTTTGAGATAGGCTTATAGCTATTTCCAAATGTGGTTTTGTTGTAATGGTTTATGGCCATTCCAGGAGTCTTCCAAAATAGGGCTTTTTCTCCATGATGTACTATCCATGAAAGATGCAAGAGAATAAGTCTCCTAAAAGAAGCAAGAAATTTCCACATCTTGGATCCTATGGGGAGCTCTATGAGGGTGAATATTCTTTCTCTATCCATATTGTCTAAATATTTTCTTCTCATTATTTTACACCATCCAGAATCATAATTTTCGTAGGCTCTCCAAACTAATTTTGCTCCAGGTGCTTTGTTTTGCAAGTCCAAATTATGTACGTCGAATCCTCCCTGAAGCTTAGATGTGCAATTTTTTTCCCATGCCATGAGAGGGATTTTATCTTTGATCTTCAAGTTGTTTGCCCATAAGAATGATCTTAGCAACTTTTGGATATCAACCATTGTTCCTTTAGGGATGTTGAGGACATATACCATGTAAACTGGGATTGAATTTGAAATTTATTTGATTAATAAGATTTTTCTTGCCATGGTTAACCATTTTCCTTTCTAGGATGAGATTCTTTTTGCAATGGTTGAGATTACATTTTCCAAGAAAAATTTCTTATTCTTCCCTATGAATAATGGGATTCCTAGTTATTTGTAAGGAAGAGTTCCAAAGCGCTATCCCCATATACTAGTGATTTTTCTCCTTATTGGCAGGGATGCATTCATGAAGATTTTTTTGATTTGGAATTGTTGATCTCTTGCCCTGAGCAATTGTAGTAGGTGGATGACTTTTTTCATTTCTTGAGCTTCTTGGAAGTTAGCTTGTTTGAATAGAAGAGTATTATTTGCAAATGAGTGTGTCATGGTTTCCTAGAAGTTTCTTATTTCAATAACTCCATTTCTTTTGTTCCTTCACAACTGTGATTGTTTTACTTAATTCTTCTGCCATGATTATGTAGAGGAAAGGAGATATTGGGTCTCCTTGTTAGATACCTTGAGTGGAGGAAAATAAACCATTTGGGACACCATTTATGATCATAATTTTTTTCTCCTATAATGCATGATTGGATCCATTTGCACCATTTTTTGTTGAAGCGAAAGCTTTGTAGTATTGGTAGAAAAAATCATAGTTGACTTTGTCATGTAGGCTTAATGCATATCTAGTTGAACCATTATTGCATGGATTTTTTCTTCATGAATTGAGTCGAGAACCTCATGTGCTACTAGTGTGCCATCTGATGTTTCCCTACTTGGGATGAAACCCACTTGTTCTTCAGAGATAATTGTAGGGATGATTTGGGCCAATCTAGTTGTTATTTGCTTGGTCAAGATTTTGTAAATTATGTTACATAAAGCTATTTGTCTAAAATCAACAAAGGTGGACTGGGGGGGATTTTTAGGAATTGATACTAGGAAGGTTGTGTTGAGCTCCCCCAAGATTTTTCTATTTTTCTTATCTTCCTATAAGGCTAAAAGAATATCTCAATGAATAAATTCCCAACATTTTTGGAAGAACTTAGTTTTGAGGCCATCCAGGCCTGGTGCTTTTTCAGGAGACATGGAGAAGACAATTTCTTTAAGTTCCTCAATATTCTGCCATCGACTATTTTTTTTGGTTGTCATCTATTAAACATGTGATGTTCACCAAGATTTCATTTGTTCTATGAAGAGGGAATACATCTTTTTTGATTAACAAGTTTTCAAAGAAGAGGGAAATTTCATTTTCAATGTCGTGTTTTGTTGTGTTAGAAGATTAATCTTTACTTGGTAAAGGTTATTCTTTAATTGTAATTTTTTATTAACTTGTAGGAATATTCCAAAGGAATCCCTACAAGTCTTTTGTCTTTTTGTCATCTCACACATGTGTGAGGATGGCTTATTTTTTTAATTCCTTTATTAAGGAATATTTGTAACCACCTCCTTAAGAGGTGACACTTTGCACACACATAAATGAATGGTGGCATTCATTGAGTTGGGAGTTACATTCTAACTCCTCATTCTCACCTCTACTTATTGAGGTGTCTCTCCTCTCATTCTTCAAGATTCAAGCAAGCAAGCTAAGGCTGAAGCTCTCTCTCTCTTTGTATTATTCTTTAGGCATTTTGCCTCCATTCATAATATTGGGGTTTTTTCTTGTTTTTTCCCCTTAACAAATTCTTGTGTCTCTCTTGCTTTGGTGGTGCTTGGTTTGGCTACTTCAATCTATTTAGTAATCTCTTTCCTTCAAACATTTGCTCTTTATTAGTACTTTCCATTGCTCTTTTCTATTTCCTTTCATGGTATCAGAGCTTGGTATTACTAATATCTTTTGAGCTACATTGTTGAAGGTTTACCAGATTTTTTAGCACACCATTGGAGACACTCAAGGAGGAGAAGAAGAGCAAGTGTCTAATCTTGGTTATTTTTTGTCTTCTAACTCTTGTGCATGATTTCTTATCTAAAAATTTCTAAGTTTTTCAAATTTCAAATCTATGCAATATATTTTACATGCATGTTTTATTTTTGCATAAAAATTTAAAACCCTTTAATAAAAGGGTCATTTTTTTTTTCAAAAAAATTTAAAAATGATTCATTAATTCTGTATAAATTTTTTTGAATATTAGGCTAAATCTCTAAAAAAAAAATTACTTTATTTTACATTTTGTCAAAAAAATCATTTTTTTTAGGGATCTAACCCTAGTTCAAAAAACTTAAAAAAAAAAAAACTAATCTGCTTTTTAAAAAATCTGTAGAAAAAATCTGCATGTTATTATTTGCATGTTGAAATTTCTTTAAAAAATCTGTAGAAAAAATCTGCATGTTGAAATTTCTTTAAAAAATCTGTAGAAAAAATATGCATGTTGAAATTTCTTTAAAAAATCTATAGAAAAAATCTGCATGTTATTATTTGCATGTTGAAATTTCTTCAAAAAATCTGTAGAAAAAATTTGCATGTTGAAATTTCTTTAAAAAATCTGTAGAAAAAATCTGCATGTTATTATTTGCATGTTGAAATTTCTTTAAAAAATTTGTAGAAAAAAATCTACATGTTATTATTTGCATGTTGAAATTTCTTTTAAAAATATCAAATTGTTTTTGGGCTTTTTTAGAATTTTTAATTCTTAAATCTCAAAAAAATCTTAAACCCTGACTTTTTTGACAGGAATTTAATTTCAAAATAGTATTCAAAGTTTTTTTATAAATAATAATAATACAAAAAAACTTCTCTTGAGGCTTTGGTTCATTCCTTGGCCATTGCCTTTCTTTCCTTTGTTGCAGCCTTCCTCTGGTGATTCCACTGACCTCTGCACAGTAAGCACCCAACTCTTTTCTCCTTGTGTGCCCTGCTCTCTGCATCGCCCTTCCTTCAATCTCCCATCCCCTGTGTGAATCATAGTATTTGTTCCTTAAAAATAAATATTATTAAAGTTTGCATCTTCAAACTTTTCTTTGCCTCTTTCAAATTTATCCTGCCCATTTCTTGAAAAGCAAAAAATCAAAAGCTTTTACTTAAAGCTTCCTCATCGACTTTGTTTTAAGGAAAAAAAAGTTACTAAAATAAAGGTTCCTAAATTAAACTTTTTTGCATAAAAGCTTTTCTTTTAAAAGAAATAAAGTTGAGTTTAAGTTTTTTAAATTTACTTGTGTTTTTATGAAAGTTTAAAGTTTAAGTTTTTTTAATATATAATCTCTTTTTTAAGAAAAATAAATCATTCATAGTTTTTAATAATTGTTTTATTTAAAAATCTATTAATTTCTTTATATTTATAAATTTTATATAGTTTTTTATTAATTAAAAAGAATATTAAAATGATTTTAAAATTTAGATATTTAATATAAGGAGTTTATTTTGTTTTAGGCAATTTATTTAAATAGTTTTTTTTTAAGATTTAATTTGATCAAGAGGGAGCAAATATTTACAATAGTTATTTTTCTCATAAAGTTGTGAATTTTTTTTTACAATCATGTCTACTTTAATTCCTGAAATTAAGTTGAATTCTTCTAACTATCATTCTTGGAAAACTCATATATGCTTTATTTTTCGGTTTAAACATCTTTTAGATGTAGCTACAGATCCTAAATCTAAACCAGGTTCTTCTGCATCCAAAGATGAAATCGAAAAATGGAATCTCAAAAATGAAGAAGCCCTTGGCCTCATAGGTATATCCATGTCACCCGAACTTTATGTTCACATTGGGACATGTACAACTGCCTATGAAGCATGGGACAAACTCAAAACAATTTATGATAGTACAAATGAATCAAGAAAAATTCAAATTCAAGATCAACTTGAAGATTTGAGGTATTCTGATTTTAAATCTATGGATATTTTTTATTGAAATTTGATGCTTTAAATAATCAATTGGATGGTTTAGGAGTTAAATTATATAATCTTAGATTAATTCATCTTATTCTTAAAAAGTGTCTTCCTAGACAATTTCAGCAATTCATTACTAATATTCATGCTCAATTAGCTATTCCTTCTTTAGCTACTCAATTAACTTATGATATTTTTCGTGATTTATTAAGACAAGAAGAGGCTAAGTTAATTCAGTTTGGTACTCTTAAGTCTAATGAACATGCTTTCTTGTCTAATCATAAGCAAAATTTTAAACCTCATTCTCAACAAAAACATTATAATTCCAAACCTCATTATAATAATGGCAATGATCCTAGAAAGTTTAACTCTTCTAAGAAAACACATTGCACTTATTGTAATAAGGATGGTCATTGGCAAAATACTTGTTTTAAGAAGCAAAATGAGAAAAATCCTATGAAGCAAAATAATCAACATCAAAATAAACCTAATAATAATAAGTTTCAAAATAATGCAAATCAATCTAGACGTGCTTTTACTTGTAGTTCTAATGTTTCTCAACCTCTTGAATGGGTTATTGATTCAGGGGCATCTCAACATGTTACTTCACATAAATAAGTTTTTGAGTCTATGCAACCTGATATATCAAATGTTCCTCTTCAACTTGCTAATAATCATACTTGTAAAGTAGAAGCAATTGGAGATGTGAATGTTCCTAATGGTAAATTGCATGATGTTTTATATGTTCCTGAATTAAAGACTAACTTGCTTTCAGTTGCTAAGCTTTGCCAAGATTATAAAATTGAATTTTACAAAGATATGTGCTATGTTATTGATCCAAAACAAAACAAGGTCATTGCTAATGTTAAATTAGACAATGATAATTTGTTCAAATTTTATGAGTTTGCTCAATCTAGATGCTCTTTAATATCTACCATTGATTTCAATGTTTGGCATGAAAGACTTGGTCATATAGATGCTAACAATATTGCTTTAATGCAAAAGCTTAATATGGTCGATGGATTGCCTAGTATTATTCCATCTAAAATTGTATGCACATGATGCATGATTGGTAAGATGCATAGGGAGCCCTTTCCACGTGGTCAATCATGGAGGGCAACTCATAAGTTGCACCTAGTTCATAGTGACCTTTTGGGACCCATGGAGAATAACTCTATCCAAGGATCAAGGTATGCACTTACTTTTGTTGATGATTTTTCTATAAGAACTTGAATCTATTTTCTTCATAGTAAGGATCAAGTTCTTGATATATTTTCTGAATTTCATAAATTTGTTGAAAGGCATTTTGGTTTTAAACTTAAAATTCTTAGAACTGATAATGGTAAATAATATGTGAACAATGCTTTTAATAGTTATTTGAAATCATTTGGTATTAAGCATGAGCTAACTATTCCCTATACACCTCAACAAAATGGTGTAGCGGAAAGAAAGCATAGAACTATTGTTGAAATGGCTAGATGTATGTTACATGCTAAAAATATGTCTTATAAATTTTGGGCAGAAGCTATGTTTTGTGCTACTTACATTATTAATAGGACTCCTACTAAAGCTTTAAAGGATATAACTCCTGAAGAAGCTTGGTCTGGTAGGAAGCCCAATCTTAAGCATTTAAGGATTTTTAGTTCCATTGCTTATGTTCACAAACCTAAACAAAAGAGGCAAAAATTAGATGCTAAATCTTCTTATCATATTTTTGTTGGTTATGATGAACATTCTAAAGCTTATAGAGTTTATAATCCTCTTACTAACAAAGTTAAAGTTGCTAGAGATGTATGCATTGCTGAAAATGGTGTTCATGATTGTTCTAAAGTACATAATATTGATTCTTCTCAAAATAAAGTTATTGTTGTGGATGATAATCCTTAAGTTGAAACTCCTCTTAACCCTCCTAATGCATCTCTTACTCATAGTGATAGTGATGATGAAAATGTTGAAATTTCTCCTTATGATTCTTCTTCTAGTGATGATACTCCTACATCTAAAAGAATGCCAAAATGGTTTAAAAATTTGTTGCAAGAAAGTGAGGATTATTTAACTAAAAATCCACCTAAAAGAAGAAAGGCACATTATTGTAATTATGCTTTGATGTCTAACATTATGAATTCAAATGATCCTCAAACTTATGAACAAGCTAAAGATCAACCTCATTGGAAAAAGGCTATGCAAGAAGAATATGATACTTTAATTGCTAATAATACTTGGGACTTAGTTCCATTACCTTAAGGTAAGAATCTTGTTTCATGAAAATGGTTGTATAAAACTAAGGTTAATGCAAATAATGAAGTTAGCAAGTTTAAAGCTAGATTAGTTGCTAGGGGCTTTTCTCAAATTGAAGGTTTAGATTATAATGAAACTTTTGCTCCAGTAGCTAAGATGCCCACTATTAAATTAGTTCTTGCTTTAGCTTCTCATATGCATTGGCCTATTCATCAAATGGATGTTAAAAGTGCATTTTTAAATGGTGATTTACATGAAGAGATTTATATGTCTCAACCTTTGGGTTTCATTAAGGAAGGTAATGAAAATCTTGTTTGCAAATTGAAGAAATCAATATATGGTTTAAAGCAATCTCCTAGAGAATGGTATTCAAAGATCAATGCTTTCTTTTTATCTCAAGGTTTCATTAGAAGTAAAAATGATCCAAATTTATATATTAAGCATAGTGAAGATGATATTGTGATTATTATTTTATATGTTGATGATTTAATTATCACTTCTAGTTCTAACAATTTGATTAGTGATGTCAAGTCTCAACTCAATCAACAATTTCAAATGACTGATTTAGGCCTATTACATTATTTTTTGGGTATGCAAATTTGGCAAACACCTAAAGGTATTTTTATTTCTCAACATAAATATGCTCAAGATCTCTTAGATAGATTTAAAATGAATGATGCAAAGTGTGTTTCTACTCATTGTGAATTAGGAACTAAATTAATGGTTGATATGGAAACTCCTTTTGTTGATCCTACTTTATATAGGCAATTAGTAGGAAGTTTAAATTATCTAACTCTTACTAGACCTGATATTTCTTATAGTGTTGGATTGGTTTCTAGATTTATGTCTAAACCACAACAAACTCATTTTAAATTTGCAAAAAGAATTTTAAGATATGTTAAAGGTACTCTTAATCTTGGTCTTTTTTATGATGCAAATTGTGATTTTTCTTTAAAGGGTTATACTGATTCAAATTTAGGAGGTGATCCCAATGATGGGAGATCCACTTGTGGTTATTGTTTCTTTGTTGGATCAGGTGTAATATCATGGAATAGTAAGAAACAAAAATCTACTTCTCTTTGTTCTACAGAAGCTGAATATAAAGGTTGTACAAATGCATCTAAAGAAGCATTATGGTTAAGAAGATTACTTGAAGACTTGGGTCTACCTCCAAAGGATCCTACTCTTTTATATTGTGATAATCAAAGTGCTATTGCTTTGGAAAAGAATCCAATTTTTCATGCAAGGACCAAGCACATTGCTCTTCAACATCATTTCATTAGAGAACAAATTGAAGACAAGCAAATTTCTCTTTTGTATTGTAAAGGTGAAGATCAAGTTGCAGATATTCTCACCAAAGCTCTTTGTAAAGATAAATTTCTCTTCCATTGTAAAAATCTTGGATTACAACCCATTGAAGGGTTTGATGTAACTTCCCAAAGTAAAGCTTAAGGGGGGATGTTAGAATATTAATCTTTACTTGGTAAAGGTTATTCTTTAATTGTAATTTTTTATTAACTTGTAGGAATATTCCAAAGGAATCCCTACAAGTCTTTTGTCTTTTGTCATCTCACACATGTGTGAGGATAACTTTTTTTTAATTCCTTTATTAAAGAATATTTGTAACCACCTCCTTAAGAGGTGACACTTCACACACATGGTGGATGACGTTGGTGGGTTGGGGTTACATTCTAATCCCTTCTCACCTCTACTTGTGAGGTGCCTCTCCCTCATTCTTCCCGGGGCTCTTGAAACATTGACTCTCTCTCTTTGTATTATTCTTTAGGAATTTTTCCTCCATTCATAATATTAGGGTTTTTTCTTGTTTTTTTCCCCTTAACAAATTCTTGTGTCTCTCTTGCTTTGGTGGTGCTTGGTTTGGATATTTCAATATATTTGGTAATCTCTTTCCTTCAAACAATTTCTCTTTATTAGTACTTTCCATTGCTCTTTTTTTTTATTTCCTTTCAGGAACTTCAAGAGAAACAAACCCTCTAGTAGCTTAATCATATGGGTCTTCAAGAGAAAATTAAAATATATCCTAGTCGTCAACCAAATGATAGTAATAGGGGTAGTCACCACTCTCAAAAAATCCTAGCCATCATCAAAGGAACAATAGCAAAGGAAAACCCTGTTCCCTTTGGAACTTTCAACTAGGAAACCAAATTCTACGCATCCTCCAAAAGACTCCCATAAAATCTAACTTTCCTAGAAACCCCTAAACATCTCTACAGAAAGAAACCAGTAACAAACTGGATCAACCAAACAGAATACCACCTCCCTTGGGGCAACTTGATATGCAATAATTTTTGGGTCTTTAAAAACATCCTCAAAATCATCCTAGCCAACAACTCAATGCTAGATAATAGGGCAGCAAACATTCCATAAGAAATATTCAACAAGAATGCCAAAAACTTTGCATCCTCCAGAAACTAGTAAAGAAACCAGAAAAAAATCCGATCCCATTCTCTTCAATGTATTCAAAATCCACAAGGGATCAACACCAAGCACTAAAGCTTGAATTTGAAAGAAAAATATTCCACTAAAACAAAAAAAAATTGGGTCCTTAAATAAGACTTTGTGCATAGTTCAACCCACAATAAGGAAAGAAATAACTGGGAATGACTATTCTCACCCATACTAACATTAGCAACAACAAACATACAACTTACTAGAAATTTTCTAGTCACCACCAAGGAATGAAAATTGATGATGGGAGGATTCCCATTACCCTCCAGACTAGTACCCACATTAGCATCATGGGTAAAACCAAACCACTAGGCCAAGAAGACTAAAAAAAATAGAGCTTTCACAAAAAAAATCATTAGGCTCAAATCTCTCATGACTACTATCTACCAAGAATGCAACCAATAAACATCACTAGAGGACATGTCTCCCAATTGCCCCCCATGACCTTTGAAAATGCACTCCCAAAGGAAAAACTCTTCAAACAACATCCTAGCCACAAAGATTTGTATGGAACAAGGGCGAAACTCCCCAACATCATTACTAGAAACACAAATCCTCACAAAAACCATAGGCAACTCCAAAATTTCAAAACTAAGTAACACCTCCAACCACAAGCCGTTAGCATCAACCGCCAATAAAACCTTGACAACAAGCACAAAAGCAACCACCCAAATAAAAAGCTTCTTCAAGAAACATCTACAACTTCAGGATATCAGCTATGGCTTTCCTATCAACATCTTTACCCTTAAAATCCCCTGAATCCTCCTCACCTTCACTTGAACCCCTTGCAAAATTCAAACAAGAGCCTCCTCACTCCTTCCCGCCTGATGCCATTTGAGCAATAGTTGCACATTGGGGTATTAGTGTTAGTTTTCACTAGATCGTATATTAACTTTTGGAATTTAATGCTTGTGTCCTAATTCATTTAATAGTTGTTGGGGTAGTTATCTCATTGTATAGGATTAAGACACATGTCAAGATCTTGTCTAATCTTATCTCACACTTTTCCTTTATAAGCAAGGCATCATTTGTACATCCTAGACAATTCAATTCACTTGAGTTAGTCCAATATATCGCTTCAATCTTGAGTCTTGCATCTTGGCCATATCTTGCATCCTTTATTGAAAATATGTGTTATTTCTTTTCCCTCTTGTCTAGAAGGTTATTTTTGGTTCTTGCAAGTAATCCTGGAGGCTTGAGTCATTAAGTGACTCTAATAATATTTCCTATTTTATGAAAGTTGAAACTGGTAACAATTATAAAATAAAAGTGTAATATTCTAAAGACACACCACTTAAGTGTCAAATTCCTCCACCTTTGAATATGGCAGTTTCGACCTCCTTAGTTCTAGAAGCCTATGCATTCTTCTCCCTTATATTCCACAATGGTTGATCCACCTCATCAATAGATATTTTGTTAACCATAACCTCTATAAGTGGCACCCTTAGTTGTATAGTTATTAGGAACACCATTTCTATTTCTATGTTAAAATATTAATGAATAACTTTTTAAAATTTATTTTCAATTAAATTGGACTCTTTATATTTTAATAAAAAATTATTAAGCATGATGCACATTCAACATGTTTCTAATTGATATGAAAGTTCTCAAGAATTTATGAGAGAGATAAAAAGAGTAGCATGAGATGTTCTCAAGTGTAAATAATTTTTAAATAGTTTTTAGTTTTTCTCCAGATGTACCCTTTCTTTCCAATTACTTAATCAATTATATTGTGGTTCAATGTATTTTTTCTTAAGTTCATGACAAACTAAAGGAATTATAAGAGATTATTCTAATTCTTTGGGAGGAGCTAGCCACTTAACTAGAAGAAGAACTAGTTATGTTAGAGATATAAAAAAATTACATTAGATGCATGCATACACATACAATGTTGTTCATTATTCATTATTGTTACCATTCACCATCCATATTGTTACAATTGTGATTTACTTATCATTATACATACAACTATTGTTAGCTTATTATTTACTCTTAAGCACTAGGTATTGTTCATTATCCATTATCAAATGTCTAATATTAAATGTTTAGTAGTTATTAAAATAATGGTTATTTGTTATGTTGTCGACTTAAAAGATAATGACTGTGAAGAATTTTCTCTATTTTTATTTTTTAATATTTTAAAAAAATATAAAAAATAAATCCTTAACTAAAGTTTAGAATATTTCATTCTAAAAAGCATTCAGTTTTTAGAGTAGTTATTTTCAGCAATTAGAATATCTTATTTTGATATATATATATTTACCTTCAAAAGAAATTATCTTTCAAAGTTGATTTCTAATTGTAGTTTAAGATTTCTTTTCATTGAACTTAGTTTGTTAATTGAGTGTGTACAAATTTTGTTTTCAAGAATTAAGAAAAACTCTTAGATGAGATTTCCAACCATCCTTATTACATATAGCCTTTATAAACCAACCGAGTTTAATACAAAAATCTATTGTATAAAGTGAAGGGATTCAATGGCATCTTGTCAATTTGGAGATAATAAAGCAATGCCATGTATAATAGAACATATGATGAGTGTAAAACTACTCTAAATAACATTCGTTTGGCTCATCAGGTTTTTTTATCAAACTCAATGAAATATTGTTTTCCTTGGTTTTCTTTGCTATTTGAGGTTTATGGTGTATATTTTTTTAGTTTTTTTATAATCTTTTGTGTCCAACAAACTAGTTTTTTTTGGTTATCTTTTATTTCTTGTTATTCCCATTTATGGGTTGTTAATGCAAGTATTTTACTCTCATTTAAATAAATTATTCTATAATTGTAGGGATAATCCTTTTTATATGTCTCCACTATAACTATCTAAAAAATAACACTAGCCACCTCACACTTTATGAAATGAGATTAACTATTAGAATACATATAGTGAAAAAGAGGTGACATGATTGAAATTTAATAATGAC
>VDFB02281133.1:115518-193734 GCA_007258455.2 Sequoia sempervirens | reverse complement strand
GTTCATATACATGCAATATACTATAAGGGATATCTAGAGACGTGTAGCATTGTGATGGTGAAAATTTTTAGAATATATCTTTTTCTTTCTTTTAGATTTATTTTGATTGGTTATTCTTCATATAATTATAAATGTACAAATGATGTGATTTTTATTGAAATATTGGCATATAATTTGATTTTTACTTGATTCAATTTGCAGTTATTCCATGTAGGGTCTTGATCCTCAATTTTACTTATTTCATGCTTAGGTTCACTTCTACAAATTACACATTAGTTATCTTATAGTGGTTAAATTTTAAGTATGATTGGGTAAGGCATTGATGTCTATTATTGAGGCAAATGTGAATTATGAGAAGAATTCCATGAAAATGCCTTGATATCGTGCATGATGATTCCTTTATTGTGTTATTGATAGAACTCAATAGGCATTATTGAAAGTATGAATACTAGAGAATTAAAGTTGAATAAGACCTTGTTTAATGTTATTGATAATGATCATATGAGAATCCCATGCAAAAACACTTGTTCTTGTACTTTTAAATATAAATTGAAATTGATTCAATCAAATATTTTGCAATTATTAAGGATGTGGTAGCGAAATGTGATCAACAATCAATGTATTAGTGCCTACCAATGAATGTCAATATATAACAATGAATGTAGTTGTCAAAGTAATCATCAAATTGTGAATGTGCCTTATAGACAAACTGAAATTGGGACAGTTATTTCTTAGCAATGCCATAGTGAAACCAAACACAAATGGGGGTAACTTACACCTAACCTTTTAAACTTTTTAAAAATTGTGTGCATTTTTTCAAGTATCTAACGATATTATAAGACATCATTATAGTCTCCAAGTATCTAGATGATGAGTTGTTACATTGCTTGAATATGGAGAAACTTGACCAGCATTAGTTTTCTCCAAAGGAAGAATTTGTGTACTAGTACTCATCTTCCTATTCAAAACCTCTTTAGGCTATTCTTTGTCATGGTAAGCATACAACATGATGCTCTTTTTATTCAACCACAATATTTGTTTGTTGAAAGTTGTCTTTCAATCATACAAATATGGGCTGCCAAAAACACCATTACAAATATCCACAAGAGAAACATCCACCACTATTTCATCAACAGATGTTGAACCAATTGAAAACTTCAATTTATATTGCTTTCTAACTATTTTATGAGCACCTTTTTAAATTCAACCCAAACCACAAGATTCAGGGTGTTGAAAAGTTTTAAAGCTGAGATTATCAACCAAATTTTGAGCAATTAAATTGGTTTGAAAACATAAATTAAATGATTTATCAATCTCAACACTATTTACATGTATTATGATGTTAAATAATGTCTCTTTTTTCCAATAAACCAACCTTTCTAGTAGTGTGAGAAAGTTTAGGATATATTCTAAAGTACATTAAATCTCAATACCCCCATTAACCACAACATTATTTTCATGCATGGAGGGTATAGAGTTTTTTTGTTACCCTTCTTATCTTTTTATGAGGATTCTTTTTAAGATGCAACTTCTAACAACGAGACTCTTTGTGACCATCCTTGCTACAATACACAAATTTCTTTTTAGAGCTTGTGAAATTCATCGTTTTATTTCTTGCTTTTGTTCCAACCAACTTTGAAGATGACAAAAGATCATCTACTTTAAGGTAATAAACATGAAAACATGCCTCATTTATATCCACCAATTCAAAAAACAATACAAACTTATAAAGATGACCATAAAAACCTTTTATACATCTCATTAAGACCACTTAATCAAATGTTAATATTATTATTAAAATATTTAACAGAATTTTTTAATCATTTATATCAAACTAGTCAAATAAATATCGAATGTATGCGTCAACCGACCGTTTATAAGTGTCTGTAGATGCTATTGTTAATCTATAATAGATTAGCTATGAATACCTGTGGTGTAATTTTACAGTAGTAGGAATGTAAAGGACTTTTCAGAAAGCAAGAGTGATTTCTTTCATGATCTTATACATGTTTATTTATGTATAATTTTTTGATTTTATCTTAGAAAAGAACTAATGTGTTCCACCTAATGCATTGATATTTTCAAGTTTTTGTCCTTTTAGGTGGACAAATAATCAAGGCAGAAGAGTTTCTCGAGACAATAATTAAAGGTATATTCCATGAGAATTAAGATTAAAAGACACTTTGTTTTATGTTCGTCTAGACAGGCACATTAGCTTAAAGATTTAAAATGAAGAAAATGCATGCAATTATATATACTTTTTCTTTGAATTTTCAAATAACCCGTGTGAACTATGAGAATCGAATATCACTAAAATATGGAAATTTGGCTTGAAAGTTATAATGCATCAAGTTGTGTTTTGTCCCCTTAAATAGTTATTAAAGAATGTTCCGATATATTTATTCTGACTCACAACTTAACAACTCCCTTAAATGAATTCTTAATTCATAAAATAAGTTTTCACAAGGGAATGGATGCTAGTGTAGATCCTCCTCTATCTTAGTGAGCATAAATGAAATTAAAATAATATTAAATGTTTGAAATCAAATGTTAAATATTTTAGGTTGAGTTTTTTTTTATGAAGTATGGATGTTGTGCAAGCTTTTCAACAACATCATGATTTCTTATAGTTTTTTCTTATATTTGTATTGAGGAAGAAGATAAAATTTTATAGAGTTTTGGATGAGGAAATGAATGGTTAAGATCCATTCATTTAATTTATAATTTTGAGTTGGTTTCCTTAATTTTGATTTGAAACTGATTTGCATGACTTTTGAATTGTTCACTTAAAGAATATGCAAGTATAAATCAAAGAATTAAAAAGTTGCATGAGTTGTGAGTGGAATGAATTGACTTTTGAAAATAAATTAACCATGATATGTTAGATAATTAATTAATTACGTGTGCATGATTTTAGTTAGGAATTGATTAATTAATTATGAAGTGATATTAATGGATTAAAACTAGAATTTTAATTAAGAATTAGTTAATAATTAATTATAGTTAGTTGATGCCGATATTGGCATGGTGTGATGGTTTATAGGTGGCATTGTTGTTCTTGCCACCAAGGTTCAAACCCCATTGGGGTGCTATTGTTGAATGGTTGTATCCGGTTAATAGCTCCGGTCAAAAGTGTTTACCCCTTGAATTTAAAAAAAAAAAAAAAAAAATTATAGTTAGCTAACAAAATGTGATTATGTGGTGCACTTAATTAATAAATTAATTATCGGGGTCAATTACCCCAGATTTGTCTCAACATTTGGACCACTTGGTGGAGCTTGATAGGGCTATGTAAAAGCCTTGCTTTGTACTTTCTCTTGTTCTAATAAATTTTTATCCCTCTTTTATGTTAATTAATAAATTAATCAATGTTGTGATATTAGAGTGAACTATAGCTAAGATGAACTAATGTGTAGAATTAATGATAGAATGTGGTGAAATTAGGATTGCAAAATCTAAGTGTATACAATCTTCACATGAACATTTTGTAGTTAACTTTCATGCTTATTATGATTTGCTCACAGGGGATGAGGAAGACTGGAATCAATTATTGATGAGTGGGTTGATTCTTGGTGGAGAACCAATTACATTAGAGGAGCTTAATGGTGTTATTGAAAAGCGAATAGAGCGAACATTGATGCGAACAGTAAGATAAGATTGTGTTTTTTAAGATGTTTTAGAACAAACTCTAATATTGTGTTTATTTTTTATTTTATAGTATGAGAATAATAATAAAAAATTAAATAGAAATAGCATTTAACTTGTGTTGTTTCCATTTACAGCTAAGTGGATCTTACCAACAAAGGGTTCTTTGTGAGTATTTGAAAGAGATAAAATCAAGGGCTGAGAATTTAGTTCAAGAATTTCAAAAGAGACAACCTTTTTAGACACAATGGGAAAATTATGTAATTATAATTAGTTGATACAAAAAAAATAATGAAATGTTAAGTCTTGAAACGCATTCAAATTTTATTAGTTTAATGTTAATTGTTGAAAGGTTAGGATTGATTGTCCTAATGCTAATTATTGAAAGATCATGTAATTTAGGAAAGGAAGAAGGTTAGGATGGATTTTCCAAATGTAAAGTAAAATATTTTATAAAAGTTGGCATTACAAAAGGAAGACAAATAATTTAAAATGACTTTCCATTTAATGTTATTACTTTTTGAACAAGTTTTAGTGGAATTAAAGGGAGAAAAAAATCAACATTTTGGGATACTATATTATTATCAAGATAAATGACTAAATATTATTACATTAAAGTGTGAATTAAAGCTCAATATCAAGTTACCTATGAGAAGCACTCATTTCTAAGAAGTATATTAAAGATAAGGGATATTTTAAATTGATTAGAGTTCGCTTGATGTCATGACAAATCCTTCCTTGTGTCTTTAGCAATGAAGTTAATACTTAACAATAGTATTAGAATTGCACAATATTAAAAGATTGTTAAACAAATATAATTGAAATTAATTAAAAAACAAAAGACTACTAAGATTAAAAAGAATTAAAAATTAAAAAAATACTAGTGAAATGATTTTATATGATTAAGAATAACAAAATATTTTTTTCAAAATATAGAGACTTTATGTTTTTAGAAAGTAGAAGACTGACATTACATAGAGAATAGGGAGATGTAATTAAGCACCAAGGAAGTAGAGATCTTTTTCATTTATAGATGTTAGTAAATAAAAAAGGTGCAAGATCGTGATTTTAGTAATTAAAGAAAGCACATTGTTAGCTATTTATTAAATTGAAAATTTAAGCGAGTCAAGGACATTAACAAATAATTAGTATTTTTTTTTTATCAATTCAAAGCAGGCATAGGGAGTTGTACTATTTATTAATATTCTGAAAATATGAACATTACAGGTAGTAGTAGGTGGAGGCTAATTACCAGTCCTCCAAAATACACATAATAAGCTCCACTAAGACAAAATAGGAGCATAAACAGTATTAAAACCATCATCGGGAACCCTACCTACAACCTATGTCTAGCTCCCATAAACCAAAATTGGAGCATAATCCTATACTATTTTACTATGCAGCCCAGATTACCCAAAATTAGGCTACAGTATGTTGCTTGTGGTGATGCCACCTAACCCCCTTACCCATTAACCCCGCACCTGTCTAGTTTCAGTGGCATTCTTCCCTTTCGCCACTGGTTCTTGCGGCTAGTTCTCCCTCCTCAGTCACCAAGTCCGCAACATCAGAGACCCCACTCCAATTTGTCATCCCATCTGCTTTTGCCAACCTTTCCTCCCGGAACTACTCCTGCAACCACCACAGCCTTCCATTCAATGCCAGCCCCAAAACACGTTTGAGGAACAGGATACTCTTATGCATTGCACTTTTGAATTTGGGAACCACTGAAGGATCCTCGACAAAGATGAGTGGGTATCGCTCAGGCGCCTTTGCTTGCTTGCAGATGAGGTGGTAGTCATTCGGTAATGGGACCCCCCTCTCACTTTCTACATTGTCCAAAACATCATCTAGACTACCAAAGAATTTGTTCCATATTAACTTCCTGCAGAGCGCCTTTGCCACTTCCTTTGACCCCCACGCATTTAGCATTGATGCAAGGAACATGACCGAAATATCTGAATTCACCCTATATCTATGATCAGCCCCCAAAAATTCTTTCCCTAGCACCATCTTTATCGCATGCAGAATCAAGCCATGCCTTGTTTTAAACACAACCCCCAATCTTTTTTCTGAAATCTCCCCCAAAAAATTCATTTATCTTCTTTAGCCCTCCAATCTTATCGATGTGTCCATTTTCCTTTCACTTCATCGTTTGCAAAGGTGCAGTCTAACCTACCACCAATGGGGATTTAATGGCTTGCAGTCGTCTCACGTTTTACGCTTGAAGCTTAGGCGAGGCTTTTCAAATCATGTGTTCGATCACCTCCCACGACTCTTAATCTCCCCACACCATTATTCTCCATCCAAGCCCATAATGGCCTTAGATCACATTCTGCCAGAGATCATTCCATTTGCAACTATACTACCACACCTGCCACCGTAGCCTTTTCCACCGACTCATCGACAACTTCATTCCCCTCCCTATGGATGTGTGTCACTTTAAACTGTCACTTTAAACTCTTCAAACCCATTTAATATTTGTATTATGGGTTCTAACCATTTTCTAAGCTTCCAATTCGGTGTCCAACCTCCCTGAATTGCATTTATCGTTATTAGTGAGTTGCCTTCTTAGTGGATTTTCTTGACTTCTTCCTTCCTTGCACATTTTAAGTCCCATCAATGTCGTTCTAAATTTGGCCTCATGATTGGTTCCTCTCCCATTTTTTATGTCATGATGAATCATTCCTTGTGTCTTTAGCAATGAAGTTAATACTTAACAATAGTATTAGAATTGTACAATATTAAAAGATTGTTAAACAAATATAATTGAAATTAATTAAAAAACAAAAGACTACTAAATTAAAAAAAATTAAAAATTAAAAAAATACTAGTGAGATGACTTTATATGGTTAAGAATATAAAGTGGATCCTTTAATGGTAATAGTTTACATTAACAATATCGGTATTAGATGTGCTCTTGTTGATACCGATTCGACACTAACATATGTAGCATAGATTTGTTGCCTAATATTAAAGTGGATTCAACTTCCCTTGTCGATTCTTCCTTGTACATTTGTGGGTTTGATAATGTTGATCGCCAAGCCTTGAGCACCGCAATCTTGCCTTTAAGGTTGGTACCAGTTATTATACCCACCTTGGTATATGTTATGTTGGGACCATTACCATATAATCTTCTCTTGGGAAGGCCATGGATTCATGCTTTGGGAGCAGTTACTTCTACCTTGCATCATTTTGTGAAGTTTGTTACTAATAATGAAGTGATCACAATCAAGGCTGACCCTGATGTTGTACACTTATGTGAGATAGCAGCAGTTGGTCAAACTTTGGTTGCACCTAATCTTGAAAATCTTACCCAAGTTATATTTCAATGCGTTGACATCTACTCCAGTAGTGCCTATTACGAAGGATACTCTTGAGACAAGTGTCCCCAAGGAAGATCCTCCCGAAGCAAAGAGTGCTAAGTCTACTCCTACCTCTTCTTCTGAATCGAATGCATGTCTAGGTGACGATTGGGGGTCCTTGAACTTCATCAAATCCTATGTTGGAGAGTACAAAGTAGATTCGATCCACCTAGATATTCCAAAAATCTCATTTGCCTCTACTAAGAAAGATGATTATCTTTTTATTGAGAAGGATGATCACGCTTTTGCTAAGGAGGAGGATGATTGTACTTTTGCTAAGAAGGATGCTTATGCTTCTGTGAAGAAGTGTGACATAGCATGGATTACGCTCTTTACACTGGCCTCCTTTCCAAGAATTACAATCACGTTATGGACCAAGATTCAGTATCTTCTCAAAATTTGGTTACGGAGGTAAAGGGTGTGGACGGAATGAACAAGGTATTAAAGTCCCCTTAGAGGTTGATCCACGTGACTCTAAGATTGGACTTAGATACTGCCCCACAACCTCTAAGGTAAAATCGTGGTTGAACATCAACATGGTTTCCATCGAATCTAATCCTCTTAAATTGGTTCGTCCTAAATACATCAAGAGAAGGGTCGACTCTAAAGAACTCCCTCTAGATGTTCTCTTCGGATGAAGCTCTAGAAGACTGCTTAGTTGTTTATTCTAACTTACCTTCTTATCACCATAAACAACGATTCCCATATTGCTTGAATAGACAGGCATATTTTGGAGAGTTTGTTATGTGTTCTAATGAGAAGTCTCCTCTATCTAATATGGATGATAGTGTCTCTATGTCTCATCCTAAAGATCGCAATATTCTCATTAATGGGGATACTTCTGACGTCTTTATGGATCATAAATCATCTGAAAAGGTCATTAAGATTGGAAAATGTCTCTCTTCAAAAGAATCTAATCAAGATGTTTACTTATTGCATTCTCATCCTGATATCTTTGCTTGGTCATATGAGGACATGCCTGGTATTGATGAATCTGTGGTGGTTCATAATATCATCTTGTGTCTTGATGCTAAGCCCGCTAAGCAGAAGATTTGTAAAATGAATCCCAAGGTTTCTTTATTAGTCAAGATTGAGATAGAAAAGCTTTTAAAAGTTGGTTTTATTTGTCACATTGACTATTCACCTTGGATATTGAATATCATCGTTGTTAGTAAACACGATGGTTGTATTTGCATTTGTATTGACTTTTCTGATCTTAATAAGGATTATCTTAAGGATGATTTTTCATTGCCCAATATTGATATGATTGTAGACTCGACTATAGGCCATGCCTTATTGTCTTTCATGGATAGCTTCTTGGGCTATAATCAAATTTGTATTAATCTGAAAGATCAATATAAGATAGCCTTCACTATCCCATGGGGTACCTTCTATTATGTAGTCATGTCGTTTGGATTAAAGAATGTTGGAGCAACTTACCAACGAGAAATGACTCTTATCTTTCACGATTTCATTCACAAGATCCTAGAAGATTATGTCGATGACATCTTGGCTAAGTCTACAACCCACCAAGATCACATTGAGAATCTTCGCCTTATCTTCGAAAGGCTTTGATTCTATAAGATGAGACTAAATCCTCTTAAGTCATCTTTGGTGTAGATGTTAGCAAGATTTTGGGATTTATTGTCTCTCTTCGTGGAATTGACTCTATAAGATGAGACTAAATCCTCTTAAGTCATCTTTGGTGTAGATGTCAGCAAGATTTTGGGATTTATTGTCTCTCTTTGTGGAATTGAAGTCGATACGAATAAGATTGACGCAATTGTTAACATGTTGCCACCTAAGAACATCTCTCAACTACGCAATTTGCAAGGAAAGGTTCAAGCAATTCATAGATTTGTGTCTTAATTTGTTGATCATACCCTTCCATTCACGCACTTGTTGAAGAAATATGTCCATTTTTTATGGGATGATGAATGTCACAAGGATTTTGAATCTATTAAGAGTTATTTGGCTAATCCCCCCATCTTGATGCAGGTTATGAGGATAGACCATTTTTACTTTATATGTATGCATCACCTCATGCTTTAGTAGCTTTGTTAGTTGAACATGATGATGATGGCAAAGAAAGAGTTGTCTACTACATTATATGTATTCTAGTTGATTATGAAACTCAGTACTCTACTATGGAAAAATACTGCCTCGCTCTCATTTTCGCAACACAAAAGTTACGACATTATCTCCTCCATGCAGAGACTCATGTGATCATAAAGTGTGATCTTCTTAAACATCTATTTACTAGAACTGATCTTTTTGGAAGGTTGGCGAAATAGGTGATGTTGCTCTCTAAGTTCGATATCAAGTTCATGACTCAGAAGGAAAATAAAGGACAAGTTGATCAATTGGTGGAATCTCCCTCACCTTCATCCTTTCCTAACTTGGATTTATTTTCGGATGAAAATTTATTTGTTGTAGAACATGAACCCATGTGGGAAATGTATTTTGATGGATCGAGATATTAAATTGGCTCTGGGGCAGGCGTAGTCTTAATCTTGCCCAAAGGAAATCCAGTTCATCTATCTTTTTTATTAGAATTTCATTGCACTAATAACATTGTTGAGTACAAATCCCTTGTTGGCTTACGTGCCACAATAGCATTAAATATTAAACATATCTGCATTCATGGTGATTTTGAGCTTATTATAAATAAAATCATGGGAGTGTATCAAGCTAAGTAGAGAAACCTATCTCAGTATCAGGATTTGGCTTTATCCTTTCTTGATCGATTCTCTTCCTTATACCATAGACAATGTTCCTAGGAGAGAAAATCACCATGCAGATGCAATGGAAAGTGCAGCTTCCCTTGTACCTGCAAATGATGGTGTAGATGAGTACCATTTTGTGGTTCAGATTCCTCGCTCTCTTGATGTCTCAGATCAACTTGAACCTGATAGTCTTGTGTGTGCTCACGTAGACTCAATGGAATGGTACTCTCACATCTATAATTATCTGAAGACTGGAAACTTACTTGATGACGTGACTAAGAATACTCGTGTCCAAATACAAAAGCTTTCATCTCGATATATTGTTTCATCTAATGTTCTTTATTGGAAATCTTACAATGGTTTTCTTCTTTGATGTCTCACTAAGGCTGAAATACCCCTTGCCCTTCAAGAAGCTCATTCGATCTCTGGGGTGGAAATTTTGGTGTTAAATCCTTAGTGCATAAACCAATTCATACGGGATATAATTGGAAAACAATGGAGCAAGACTCCCTTACCTTTGTCAAGGAATGCCCTCAATGTCAACAATACAGTAATCTTATCTAAGCTCCTGCACAAGAGCTTCATAATTAGACTTCTCCTTGGCCATTTACTAAATGGTGGTTGGATATTATCATAAAAATGCCACCTCCTTCTTCTAAGGACATACCTTCATCATCATAGCTACTGATTACTTTACAAAATGGATTGAAGCTAATTCCACTTCAATCTACTAACACATCATCACAGCTACTGATTACTTTACAAAATGGATTGAAGCTAATTCCACTTCAATCTACTAACACTTAAGTGATCTGTAGCTTTCTTCTGAATAACATTATCGCTCGCTTTGGATTTCCTTCTACCCTTGTTTCTGACAATGGTACCTCATTTAAGAAAAAAGAGGTAAAGAAATTCTTAGATAATTTTTACATTCAACATCCTTTTTCTACACCTTACTATCCTTAGTGTAATTTCCAAGTAGAAGCATCTAATAAAACTCTTGAACTAATTCTCTAAAAAATAGTGAAAAAACATAGTAAAGACTAGCATACTCAATTGACTTACGCTTTATGAGCCTATCGCATGAGTGTTCATATAACTACTAGCAAAACCTCATATAACCTTGTGTATGGTGTTGAGGTTATTATGCCTTTAGATTTGGAAATTTCATCTTTGTGAGTTCCCTAAAGGGTTAATTGATAATGACACTTACCGTGTTGAACGTCTAAAATAGCTTGAGTTGCTAGACGAACGTCGATTATAGGCCCTTGAACATCTTCATGCTTACCAAAAATCTATCTCTAAACATTATAATTAGGGTTTTCTTTCTTGTACCTTTAAGTTGGGTGATTTCATTCTCTATGAGAACCAAAGAAATGTAAATGTGTCACCTGATTAAAAGGGGAATTCAGCCCTAATTGGTTAGGTCCTTACATAATCACCTTTGTGTATGGTTCTAGTGCATATGGATTGTCATCTATGAATGGTATTCCTCTAAAAGAATTGGTCAATGAAATGCATCTTCATAGATACTATGCATAAGGTCTATGTGGCATGTGTGTGGCGTTCATCCCCTTTTCAGGGATCGTAGTCTATTATGCTATGGCATTCCTTCATTAACACATTATCTTTTTTAATTTGTGATATGTTGTAAACATGTGTATGTAGTTAATTTCGGTAATTAAGAATTGTATATACATGTGTTTTATTCTTATGCTATGTATTAATGCATTGTGTTTGATTAATTCTTTTATCCACATATTTTGCACTACATGTTCTATCTATATCATTAAACATCAACTAGATCATCGTTGTATTTAATTAAACATACATCCATTGTGCATTTAATTAGATCATGATAGCATCTAATCTAAACATGCATCCATAACATAATCATACATGAAAATAAAGCATACACATAAGAACACATGATATTGATATGTATATATATATATAATCTATGTATTAAAATAATATCATTTACATGTATCACACCACTGTAACAAAATGTGGTTCCTGCATATGTGTATAAATTTGTATATCAAAAATGTATCTAGCCATCGAGGGTGTGGCTCACAGAGCCCTCTAGTGTTGGCAGTGGTGGGGGAGGTTATTGGATGGACATGTGTGAGTGAGATCGATGTAATAGTGACACAGACATCCTCCATGACCGCAGTCCCCATACCTCCCTACGTAACTCTACCACCTGCTCTCTTAGGGACGTAGCATGCTCTATGAGTGTTTCCTCCCATTGTCACATCATAGCTTGCTCATCTCTCAATTGCTACACTTGAGGATGTTGGAGATAGTGGGTGTTGCCCTCGTAGCCTCCAACTACCTCCTGAGGTCATCAACTTGGCTCTACAGAGCAGCACGTGCTTTCTCAAAACTCTCAGCTTGCATCATGGTCTAGTCTCTCTCAACAAGCATGGAGAGAAGCTTTGCACCCATCTAATCCCATTGCCCTATGAGTGGGTAGCTCCATAGTGCACTAGACCACCTCCACCTGGGTCTCTTCATAGGTCATCCTCAGATGCACTACAAGCTTGAATAGTTAGGTGTGACACCCTATTGTGGGTGGCCTGTAGGCATTGAGGACCTACCCCTGAATCTGGATGGCTAGGACCACCTCTGAGATGCATCAGCTGTAGAAGTCGAGGCACTCTTGTGTGAACACTACAACCACAAAAAAAGTAGACGATATCAGTATCACATCATCAAAGTATATATATATGAGAGTATATAATAAAATAATCAAAATGAAATAATGTATATCAAATCAAATCCATACTTGGGTTCCCAGCCTGCCAAAGTGGATCTGGGGGTGGAGCATCGTTGCTAGAGGCGATGCTCAACCATGTAGCAGTCGCAGAAGGTGGCACAACCAACCGGATGTTGAGTGGTGCAACCGAGACTATAGGAGTGCATATTGGTGAGGCTTCTCACTGTCACTACCTCGATCTATCCTCCACTCTTCCTATTGTCACCTCATCCTCCTCTTTACTTCTCATCACAACCTCACCCTCGAACCCCTAAGCACCAATGTCACTTGCAAGGGCATCAGTTGGGAAAATCAGGGTAGGACCTATTGTCAACCACTAATTAGCAAATCCAGTTGACATGTCGACATCATTGGTCGTTAATACCTCTGAATGATCCTCATCCTTGTCATCATTGCTATTGAGTACGACATCAAGGATGGTGGGACTAGGATGGTCCTCTACTCTGGTTGCACTGTGATATGATCATATGTACATAGGTGCACCTGGTGGTATGGCCTGCACCTGGCCTAACTATCATGTGACCCAATGCATATAGTATGGTACAATAATATGATCTAATTTATTGGCCATGAGTCTATCCCATTGCATCCTCTATAGTTGTCTCTTGTTTGTCGGCCAAACCCCCATACTCCTATATAGTTGCCAGCGGATGTTGTCGCTCCTCAAACTATTAAAACTCTACCACCAAAAAGATAGGTCTTCAAGCCGCCAGTCACGCAACAATGGGTATGCGTGTGCTCGAGGGTCACCCTGGCCTAAGCCTTGGGGGTACCCGGGCGGTAGTGTGTAGGTGATATGCTCGAACTCTCACACATGTAGAAGCATGTAGGCAATGATGGTATGGTACTCATAATGTACATACCACCTGAGGTCATGGTACAGGTGAGCAAGAATGCTTCGACTCCAAGTGTAGACAGTCCTCTCCTCTATTGCCTTAATGTAATGGATGAGGCCCCATGAAGGTGATCCTCACTTATCAATGGCGACATGCAGTGCCACCGTCATGATCATCATGCAGCGTACTAGCAGCACTACCACACACCCCTACTTCAACCACCTCATATAGATGTGGCTATTGGTGTCCTTAAGAATGACGTGATCAATGCAGTACTATTTTGTCACATGCACATCTTGGGTTGAGCACCCTTCCTCATAAGCCACTTGCTCTCCACGGATGGGAAGTCAAAGGATGCAATAGACATCCTCAAGCGTGATGATCATCTCCCTTGTTAGGAGATGAAACGACGAGGTGTTTGTGTCCCACCTCTCCATCAATGCCATCAGTATCAACATGTGGTAGCAGATCTCGGGTATGGTGTATACCCACCACAACCTGACAATATGTTGCAGCAAAGTGTGATCACCAAATGTGATCTAGTCATTGTGACTCTATAGTAGTGATAGCATAGTACCTCTTCCATGCTCGTAGATCTCAGGAAACTCCTGGATAACCATAAAAACACTATGTCAAGGAAATCCATCTCTACTCTAGATCTTCCAAATTTTCTCTCTTCGTCTTTAAGACAACAACGCATCACATAGACGTTTGTGTGGAACACTAGAATCTAAGGCCTAATCGGTTGACGATAGTGTGTAGGATATATGCCAGTGTGGTCAAAGAACTTTGATGCATAGGACATTAGCATGCCCGTCGGACGTCATCATGTCAGTTGGATGCCTGTGCTACTTGTGATTCTTCTAAGCTAAATAAAATGCTCAAAAATGACAAGGGAAAAATTTCCTCATACCTCATCTAGTGGCTCGCCCCTCTCCATGGTGGACTACAACTTCTCGATCCTAGGTAGTCGAAAGTCTCATCTACAAGGTATTTTTCTGAAAACTCTCTCAAAATGTCAATAAAATCCTTGCAAGTTGAATAGTGAAAATGACCTTTCATGGGTCCATGTATTGAGTGTATATAGGCCAATTCTTGCCTATTTTTTACGGTGAAATTTCCCTTTCCCACCTTCCTATTTTCACCCACCTAGCTGGGGGAAAAATAGAAGGGGGAATATACTTGCTTTATCGAATTTTTCTTCCAATTCACTAAAAAATTTCTTAAGCATTCTTCTCATCATGGTAGTTTCTTCTATTTTTGAAACTGGCATATTTTTGAGTTTTGCAGAACCAAATTTCACGTCAAACATTGTAGTTTCTTTTCGGGCTCAAAAACTGGGGGCATCGTTAGTATCCGCCTGCTCAACCTCTACAATATCCTTTTTTGCAAAATTGTCAAAATTTCAAAATTAGCATTTATGTCTTCTTAGCTACTTTAGTGTAGTTGATTTTTCCCAAAAATCAACTCACTAAAGTGGGGCCAAAAAGTAATGTCGTAAAATTGCACCATGTGGCAATTTCACACTTACACATTTAGGTCTTTCGCATTTATGACAAAAACTTATAAGTCAAAATTTCATGATTCTAACTTCATAGAAAACAATGATGAAGCACTAGTAGCCTAAATTCCTAACTTGTGCAAAGTTTTGGTGGGACACTTGCGTAACGCATAGACGTCTTTGTGACGCACTAGCGTCCCCAAAATTTTTGAGATTCAAATGTGAATGTTTCATGTTCTTTTCCTATGGCATATGTCATTGTGACATAAACATGTGAGTAATGGCTCCTTTTGCCCATGCAGCCTCACAAAACCTCATTTTTTACTCTCATTCTCATTCATTCTCATGTATCTCATTTTATCTTGTTCTCTTCTTGCTCTCTCACTTTCATAGCAAAGCTCTTCTGGATTTCTCTCTCAAGCAACAATCAAGGCTTCTCTTGCATGTGTATCCATCACGTCTATCAATCCAAGAAGGGAACCACAAGTTGTTGGTAATGCTCTCTTGTTATCTTATCTCATCTATTTGATCTTTGTTTTATTCGTGATAAGGGTTCTCCTCCTTGTGGGGTTTGTTTCTATCACTCGTCTATTTTATTCATGATAAAGGTTCTCCTTTACAAATTTTGTTTCTATCACATGTCTTTTACTTTATGCATTTTTATCTATCTCGATCCTATCTGGTTTTTCATGGAGGTGGAAACACAAAAATGGGGGTTTGACTGAGGCAAGCCCCGAAACAACCCCCAACATTTTTCTTGCTTTGTTTGTGTGCATATGTATAGGCTTAACAAGCTAGACTTTTCATATTTTGGGCTCCTATTCTCTATTTCATCACAGTCGACAACACAAGGCACAAATGTCCTCACGGTGCACTGTCACTCGTGGCCGAGGGATAATCCTCTTAAGGGTAAAATTTGTAGTTTATGCACTTTTTGTTTTTGTATATTAGAAATTTTAATTCTTGATTTTATTATTCTTGTCATTAGTAGTTTAGTATTTTATTCAATTATTGATCCGGTGGACATTTTTCAGTGAAAATTGAAGTGTCTCGTTTTTCTCCAAAATCTGCACCATCAGAAAGAGCTCAGCGTCCTGATTCCAACGCAACTCGAACGGAGCGAAAAGGAGTCCGTTTGCACGAGTTATGGCCAGTCAAACCTTGGGTCAAACTGGGATCAGGAGCATCCAGGAAGCGGAAAAAATAATTGTTTCGGAAGTTGATGGAAACAGCGTCAAGTCGAAGAGCTCGTCGAGACGATTCCGGCAACATTCGTTTCGTCGAAATCCGACATCGGAGGCTCAACTTATCGTCAGTCAAAGATCGTGCTATGAAGGGTTGACTTTGACCGTACGGATGCTGACGTCAGCATTCCGTACTGTACGGACAATGAATTTGATGAGTTGGAACTTGACACGTGGCATCTCTGTCAGCAGTGTACGGACGAATCAGAATCTGACACGTGGCAGTCCGTACATCCGTACACACAGTCAGCATCGACGTGGCAGGTACAGTTGGCAGCCCAGTCAGCAAGTCCATTCAGCAGTCCGTACGCATAGTCAGCATTTATGTGGCACACAGGTGGCAGTGACGTGTTTATCTTAGCCAATCATATTCTGCCACGTGGCAGTACAGTCAGCGTCTATGTGGAAGTCGAGTGAGATTGTCCAGCGAATCGTATCGTGACACGTCGTCAGAGTCAGCATACACATCAGCGACAGTTGGCATTCAGGTTAGGGACAGTCAGCAGTGCCAACGAATCGGTCTTCGCCACGTGGCACGTCCTCGGAAAGCCACGTGGCCGCGCAGTCTCTCTCCTCCGTCGGTCGGTAGCAAAATATTGTTTCACCTGCCCGCAAGGGGCTCGAACCCTCAACCGTTGGCTTCCTATACGCGCGGGCCACCAATAGACCACGCACCTATCGCTGTCTATATATTGTCGGCGGTTTGTTTTGTTAAAACAAACAGATTTGTTTGTTAGTAAAAAAGCCAGCCGGGGGGTTTGAACCCCGAACCGGCCGGCTTCCAAAGTTATCCTCCACCAACGAGCCACTCGGAACTGTCTAAAACGGTTTAGGCCCCGATTTGTTTTGTCTATGTTTTTAAAACCGAATACCTATCATTTAAAAACAAACTCCCTATTCAAAGAAATAAAACAAATAAATGAAAATCCCCGAAGTGATAAGGCCCGAAAATTGAAGGGCTTAAATTAACTTAGGAGATTTTTATGTAAAATAAAGGGGATTTAAAAAGAATCTTTATGTATTTTGGAGAGATAAGGGAGATTATTAAAATCCAAATGTAAAATTTGGGAGATTTAGTTGTTTTTAGGGGGATTTGGAATATTTTGCAAATCAATTGGTTGAGAGCCAAATTGAGCAAATTTTATGTATAAAAAGGGGTGTAAAGGGAGAGTTGGGATATAAGTTTTTTTCAGGTGATGAAGTCCTGATGCTGAAGTGACAAAAGAGAGATCTTGTTGGAGAATTCTTCAGATCATTCTTGCATATCAGAGTGTCGTTACGCTGCCGAAATGCTTGGAGAATGATTGTGGTGCATTGTAATTGATTTTTGGAGTTAATCGGATCGGTCTCTCTATTGGAGTGGACCCGGAGACGTAGTCACATTCTGTGACGAACTCCGTTATCAAGCGTTGTTTGCACTTCTCTTCTTCTCTCTCTTTCTGTCTCTCATTTCCTTCCTTTCTGTTATAATCACCTTGTTATTACTTTCATTATGTTATTTCCTTAAGTTAATTTTGTTTTAATTAACTTGAAATAATCATTGTAAAAGCATTGTAAAAGTTTAAGCATTTAAATACTGCAATCTAGTCTAGATCCTATACAGATCAATTATATTGTACAAACATTATGTTGGTGTAAATAAAGTCTTGCACCTAGTTAATTCATTACTAGGGGACTTATTTACATATTAAGTTTACTTAGGTCCTAGGAATCTTTCTAGAAGGTGTTAGTTGTCATTAGTTGTTATATTATCTTTTGACTTGTAACACATGTGACCTAGGTAGTTGTGATAAGTTGTCTCATGTCATATGATTAAGACACTTGTCATAATCTTATGACATCTTGTATTTCACCTTGGCTATATAACCAAGGGGTCTCTACTACATTGTACAAAAACAACACAACATTGAATCATAATTGATAGGAATACAATTTATTCTTGTCATATTCAAATCTTCTCTTTGTGCTTTCCATTTGGCCTCAAGATCTTGTGTGGCTATGTCCATAGCCAATTCTAACATAGTATCAAAGCGGGTTGGGTGCCATTGGACTTTTTTTTAAGAGATATGGTAAATCTTGAAAAGTTGAGTATGCTCTTCTCTTGCATCGTATGATGATTTGGAGAATCAGAAAAACTTGATAGAAATACTAGATTTGGGGGGTTTCCATTTTTGTCTTTTTTTATTGTAGGTTCAAATCAGAGCTTGCTAGTGTAAATCTAAGCTCACCATTACATCTAGAAGGTTCAAGAAAGTTGATTTTTCCTTTTGTTTTGTCCAAATTGGACATATGAGGCCAAATCTATGAGGGTTTGAAGCTAAAGAGTGGTTTCCAGATCCAAAATGTAGCTACAATTTTGAAGCATTTTGGGTCAAATCCAACCTTGCCATTGCGTCCAAAAGGGCCAAAAACCCTAAGTTTAACTGTCAATTTGTCAAAATCAAAGCAGTTGTCAATAGAGAAAAAAAAATTCCCAGAGCCGTATGGCCCCCTAAGTCATGTCATTATGACAGTGGTACAATTTTTCAAAAAATAAATAAATAAAATTTAGAAAAATTACTTCGGCCGATTGAAAATTCTTTGAAAGTTTTTATTTAAAAATCAAAATAAGTAAAAACAAAAATTAAAAAAAAGGCGTCGAAGATTTTACTTTCTACGGATTTGTAGAAGCTAGGTACATGTGTACCCATTGTAGGTACTAAGTGCCCTAGCATCCGCCACATGACCCATCGGCCCCACCAATAGCCAGGCGGTCGTTTTTAAAAACCAACCACTTTATTTATAACCGACGATTTCTCAAATAAATCCGGCAATCAATATATTCGCCACTTGAAAAATTGAAGACCGGTGTTTGAAGATTCTAACGACCCGGAGGAGAAGATTTCAGCGACTGAAAACCAACATGTGAAAAGAATATTCCAACAGCAAAAGAATATATTGGCACAGGGTTGGTTCGCCCCATGACGGTCTTATAGCCGTCAAGTTTAAGCTCCTGGTCTGAAGAATATTTCGCAGGTAGGAGAATATTTTCTTTTGACGTGCAGGAGGCCATGAAATTTAGCCCTGCAGATTACTGACATCAACAAGGCGTCATCATTTCCAAAAAAAAAAGTTCCCCCTTTCCAATGAGCTTTTTGATTTTATAGTTCAACTTCAAGCGGCCATAATTTGCTCATTTTGACTCCTTTTTTTGATAAAAAAAATTTATTTGGGCTAATTTTTCATGCTCTTCACGGTGGTACAATCATTTTTTAGTTTTGATTTCTTATTTTTCTAGAATTTTCAGATCCTCACAGGTGTTGCTACTTCGTCCTCATTTTTGGAACTTCAGGAGCTCATATCTTGCTCCTATGGTAACATTTTTGGGTGAATTTTTTTTTAAAGGGCATAATTTTTCATGTAATTTTCAGTGGTATAATCAATTTGATCTCATTTGCTATAAAATTTTTACTTTGAGCCTAAGGCCTAGTTTTGGCATTTGCATGTACCAAGATCAAGACCATTTATTGTTTTTGGCAAGTGGCAATTGTAAACGCACTAAGTATAAAGTGCCACAAATTAGATATTGCTTGGGGGGCTTCATGATTGAGTAATTTGGGGGGGTGATCTTGTAGTGGTTGGTTGATTCTTTTGCTTGATTTGTGTTCTTGCAATGGGGAAATCTCAAATTGAACTCCTAACTCCACATAATTATGCTACATGGAGAAAATCGGTATGGAACTATCTCATGGGAAAAGGTCTAACAAGCTGTCTAATGGAAACCATTTCTCAACCTACTAATGCTAAGGAATTGGAAATATGGGAGATTAATCATGAGAAAACACTTGGATGCATATGTTTATTAGTCTCATTAGATTTACAATTTCATATTGAATCATGCAAAACACCTAAAGAGGCATGGGAGGCTTTTGAAAAATTGTATGGTAAAATAGATAAGATTAGGGGCTATCAAACTGATAATGATTTGATGAATCTTGATCCTAAATGTTTTGACCACATCCAAAACTACATCTCCAAAGTTAAGCAACTAAGAACACAGTTGAAAGAATGCAACATTAATAAAGAGGATTTACAGTTGATTCTAAATGTGTTATCCAAGCTTGGTCCTGAGTATTCAATGCTTGTTTCTAGCTTTCATACACATCAACTTTCTATGGGAGCATCATATGTTGATCCTAAGTTTGATGAATTTGAAAATATCCTAATCCAAGGGGAAGCTAAGTTAATGAACATGGGTCTAATCAAGTCTTCCAAGTCACAAGCATTGTTGGCCAGAGAGTCTAAGGTACAAAAAGAATCAATGAATATTGATAAGAAGCAAAAGAAGAAAAAGAACAAGCCCCCTAAAGAATCAAAATTCTCACCCTCTAAAGGAGAATCATCTAAGAAGGAGAGGCCTACTTGTACATATTTCAAAAAGGATGGACATGAAGAAGACTATTGTTATAAGAAGGATATTGATGAGTTGAAAAGTCTTCTCAAAAGGAACCACATTGATTGTCCTTCTAGAATTTTTGAATCACCTCCTCCTCCTTCTTCAAAAAAATCTACAAAGGACAAAGGTCATGCTGGTTTGGCTTCTACATTAGGATATAAAGGACATGCTCTTTGTTCTCTTTCAAGTCATGGATCAAGGATATGACTTCTAGATTCAAGAGCATCTCATCATATGGCATCTTTGTAGTCTATATTCTCTTCTTTTCAGCCTTGTACTATGTCTCATATCTTGATGGGAAACAATACATACATGAGTGTAATCAGGAAGGGGTCTATTAGTTTTGGGGACAACACTTTCTAGGATGTTTTTGTGTTCCTCATTTAACAAATAATCTTATTTCCATATATCAGATTACACATGGTGGAGATGGGAGGACTATGGAGTTCACTCTTGATTCAGTCACCATTCAAGACTTGGAGAGTAGAGAGATCATTGCTACTTGGATGATTGATCATTCATCTCAGTTGTATACCTTTGTAGATTTTGCTTTTGATGGTGACATTGTTCCTTCGGCTATTTCTCACACTTCTAGTATGAACCATGATTCAGAGGAGACATTTGGCTTCTTAAACTTGGGAGTACTCACATCAGATCCAACTCCTGATCCATGCATTCTATCTCCTCCATCTACTATTGTACCTAAGGATGCTTGTGATTCAACAATTTTGGCTCTTTGTGATCTAGTACAGCAGGACATACATCATCTTCCAGAGATAGCTACTTGGGATGAGTACTTGACAGATATTGCTAGTTTGTTTTTTGAGTCTTGCATTTCAGATTTGTGAGACATCATTGATGACATTCATCTTCTCTTTTATGGAGAAGATCCTTCTTCAGTTGTTGCGACAAAACACTTTGACCCTCTTGTTCAATCTATGCATGATCATTCTTTGCAATTTGACGTGACTGTGGATACTTTTGGACAGCATTTGTAGGAGGATTCTTTGTCTTAGTGGGGATACCTTTTTCTTTGGATTATGTTCTACATTCATCTCTACTAGATTTTGGATTGTCCTCTTCAACAGTGTGGCCTAGAACACTTGTTTGGAGTGTGTCAGCTTTCGGCATCGACATTGGAAACACTTGAGCATGCTTCAAAGACATCATCTCATATCATCCATCTTCTTGACATCCTACATACATCCATGGTTTTGTTTCTTCCCTAAGGAGAGGAACGTTGTTCGACGAGATTAGATCATCTTTAGCATTCAATGCCGAGCTTCTACCATTGCAGGAGACTGAACATTGAGGGGGGTTTGCCTTATCTCTCTTCTTCTCTCTTATGGGGGGTCTTTTTCCTCACATGGAGTTTTGGCCTTCTCATTATTCATTGAGAGCATTTCTTTTTTGTATCTTTCATCTCTGTTTTGGGGAGGAGTTTTGTCCCACTACATTTTCTCCTTTTCTCCATTTGTGAGAGATTTCATTTGCATTTGTACATGGGTACCTAACATGGCCTAGTATCCAGGACCCATCCTTGTATCTTTGTTTCAGTTGCATAATAATTTGCTACTCCCTAAGTTGCACTTAAGGGAGGTATTGGTGTAAATAAAGTCGTGTACTTAGTTAATTCATTACTAGGGGACTTATTTACATGTTAAGTTTACTTAGGTCCTAGGAATCTTTCTAAAAGATGTTACTTGTCATTAGTTGTTATCTTATCTTTTGGCTTGTAACACATGTGACCTAGCTAGTTGTGATAAGTTGTCTCGTGTCATATGATTAAGGCACTTGTCATAATTTATGACATCTTGTATTTCACCTTGGCTATATAACCAAGGGGTCTCTACTACATTGTACAAAAAAACAACACAACATTGAGTCATAATTAATAGGAATATAGTTTATTCTTTCCATATTCATATCTTCTCTCTTTGTGCTTTCCATTTGGCCTCAAGATCTTGGGTGGTTATCTCCATAGCCAATTTTAACACATTATTTATTCTTTATCCTATCACCTAAGCTTTGATCCCTATGATAGGGCTATTTGCTCCTTAGGACCTTGTCATCTTGAGGGTAGTGAATCCCCTCCTTTACAGTTTCATATTTGAGATTTTTTTAATTATTTATGTTTGCTAAGCTTACTTATGGTTAGGACCACTAGACTTGATCTAGTAATTGATGGTGTATAATTAATGGATAGCAACCTGTATAGGAGAAAATTTGCACCCCTTACACAAATTCCTCTTGTACACATCCTCACCTTAGAAAACCAAATCTGAAGGAAAAATTCCACATCAACAAGTTGCTTTCCTTCCACTTGGAATTTTTCCTTTGTGTTGGTAGAAGAATATTTGTCGAGGGCGCGTGTGTGGCGCACAAACGTTCATGTGGTATGCTTACGTCCCTAACAGATTCTTGCATCTGAAGTTGGAAAAGGCGTTACACTTTCGATTGGATTCAATTTGTAACGTCCCTCTTTGACCAACCAACCTCGAAAATGGCAGATTCTTTCCTCTTCTCCTTAAAATTCATCCATTCTTCATTCAACTCATCTTTTTTCCATCTCTTTTTGCAACCTCTAAGCATTTCCAATCCATCCTTCTCAAGCACTTCTAGCATTTTCAACACTCCATTGCAGCAACAACACTTTGACAACTCCATAAAGCAAGTGTGAAGCAAGCCACTGCAATGTGGGCTTGAGGTTTTGCAAGACCTCCCTTCATTGCGGTCGAGGTTGTGGTGATTGTTCAAGCCTTCTTTCTCCCCCATTGGCTAGTGAGCTCTTGGTGAAGGTGGTAATGTTTCGCTCCTCTCCTTTACGATTTGGTTGAGTAGCTCTTTACTGTTTTGTAGTGTTATTTTCATTCCTTACTTCTTCACTTCTTTATCGTATATTTCTCTATTGTTTCTATCTGGTTGTTCATGGAGGTGGAAACACCAAAGCAAGGGTCTGACTGAGGCAAGCCCCTATACAACCCCAAAAATTTTCCCCTCTTTCTTGTGTGTAGGTGAAAGAGTGTGTGGAGCTAGCTATCAAGCATGCATTTGGGTGAGATTATCTTCTTCGCCCTAGTTCTTGTTTATTTGCTTTATCACTTTAGTCTTTATTTCGTGCATTTCCTCATTCTATTTTTACCGTCTAGATTTACTAGCTAGGTTGTTAGTTTGTTTTTTGGTATTTTGTGTTGTGTCCATTGTTTTATGACCGTACAGATTCCAACGTGCCTGAGAGACGCCAACACATCGTGTTGATGTCCCAGAACTATGTTGTCTTCCTCGAACAAAGAGTTGTCTAAGGCATAGTACCGACTCCAAAAACTAGCTCGCCTAGCCCAAACTAAAGTTTAGATCTGTAGAGTGATTGAAGTACTTCATAGTCCTCATCATTCTCGACCCCTATTCCCAAAACATCTCTTTAGAATGAGGTAAGTTATGGCAGCCCTCCGCTCTCGTCTCTCTGTGACCTAGGGCCTTGATGTGGTTGGTCCCCCTCTCTTACATTTTTGGTGAAGCTGACATGAACCATTTTGGTTTCGTTTTATGATACTAAAAGTTCATTTCCTCGTATTCTAGGAGTGTTGTAGGTGTGATTTTTGTGAGGCCTTTGCCTTACAACCCAACCTGCGACCCCTAGTAGGCATAGTTGGAAGGTTCTGAAAGTGTTGCGCAACGAAACCTTAATTAGGTCACTATCCTATCTTGCAACCTTTGGGCGGGGCTTTGTGAAAGTGTCATTTAGTGCATGTGATGGCCTCTTTCCTGCGTCAACCTATCCTCTCTATGTAACCTGTGAGTTGCGGTATTGGTATAACCTTCACCTCATAGGATCTGTCGATGGGCTTTAATAAAGAACCATCTCCTCTCTATATCCCTGTGGAAATCAACGGAAACACCATAGCAGGTGTTCTCGTTGATCTGACATCTTAAGTAAATATCATAACTAAGGAGATCATGCTAATCAACTTTCTACATAAAAATGGCTACGATGAACCTGTGAACACCATCCACATGCACGATGGACTTTTTGTACCTCCTCTAGGTAGTATTGTCTTGTCAGTTGTGGTTGGACCTAAATCCGTGAACCTTTTGTTCGATATAATCCTGGGGTCTGAACTCTTCAGAGTGAAGCTAGGTATCCCCTGGCTGGTAGCTATGAATGTAGTTCCCTCGATTGTGCACAAATTTTTAAAGTTTATTCATGAGGTTTCGTGCATGTGATCCACAACACCAGTTACAAACTATCGATCGCGCGTGGTAGTTACTCCTTAGATTACTCTTGGCCTATGCCCATTGGTCCTCTTTTTCCTAGGAAGGACCTCTTGTACTAGACTTATCAAAATTACAAGAGAGGGCACTAAACGCTAAGAGTGAGACACCCTCCATCGCCTTATGTTGTTTTGCATAGGGCTTGCTTAAAAGCTAACAGTGATGCCACCAAGGCACATAGAAGGGAAGAAGAGAAGTGGTCCTAAGATCCTCCTTCTTCCTCTTCCATTGTTCAGCCTAACACTCCCTCTCACCTTGCTATGACACCATCAGCTTCTGTTTCGCATTTGCGAGAGAATCCTATGGTGCCCGCTTGGCGAAATCCCAAGCATCCCATGTTTGAGCTTCCTATCCTACCGACGGAGCCTAGGCCCGTGCGGTGTGGCAGGAGGAAATATCCCCATGGGAAATCCTCTATGTCTTATCCTCTGCAGCCTCCCACCGCTTCTTCTCCAAGAGCAATAAACCGGAATAGGCCCACTGTCGAGGCACTAGAGTTGACTCCCCCCGTTGTTTCTCAACTTGCTCCTACTCTCGTTCAGGAGTCTATCCCTCTGCTGGAAATAGCTGTGGTGGACACTCCCATGGCTGAGCAGGAGTCTTCCACTCCTTCACAACCTCCAACCTCTAGCTCAAAGAGTCACAGAAACTTCCTTGTGCATGAACACAAGCTTCAGCGAAAGGCTCTCGCAGCTAAGCAAGCCACCTTGTAGAGGAAGGAAGAGGAGATGACCACCCTTGCTTCAAGGCCTCTTGATGCGTCCTCCTCTTTTTCCTCCCCTCTACTTTCATTCAACCAATCTCCATATTACTTTTGGCTCCTATTGTGAGTGCGCCTGACTCTAAAAGGGTGCAGGTGTTCATCGCTCCTTCAATTGAGCCGCCCTTGTTGATGTGCCTTCTAGATGTCCCTCCTTTCCCTAAACCAGTGGATATGCCGAACACTTTAGTAGTATTTGTTACAGTTTTCTCCTCCTCTTCCTTTACACCTCTTGCCTCATTTATGGGGACTTCACACCCCCAACAGAGCAGAAGGTGGAGAGTTTCCCTTCCAATAATAGAGGGCGTAAGAGGATCCCATCTTCTTTGAAGGGTGGTCCTGTACTGGCTTGTTTCATCCTAGTAATAGAACCAACCCTGGCTTCCCCTGAGTTCATCACCGCTCATGAGTCATTTGATGAGCCTAGTGGTGAACCTTGGGCATAGCTCTCTTCGTCTATTTAGGTAAAACATGGCACTCCAACAAAGTGCATATTTAACTCTCTGGATGAAGTTTTGGCCTTGTTGGTGATTTTTGCAAAATCGTTGACCATAGCTCCACAAGAGTTGAGTGGAGGAGATGTTGCAGGGCCTTCTTCCTTAGCCCTTGTTGTGGGAAGGTTAGAAGCTCCTTCCCTTAATATTCCACCACTGCAGGCTCGTCCTCCTTCCCCTATGATGATCTGGAGTGGGAAGCGAAGAACCTCTTGGTTGATGAGTGTTAGGGGGATACCTCTTCTTTATCTTTAGTTAGGTGTGCATGTGTGTGTGTTGTGATGTGTTCCCCTATGATTGTGCTATGTGTTCTTGGATGACCCTTGTCACCCTTGTTGGTGCTTGGATACAGGCGTAGTTTTTGTGTCGTAAACCTTCTTCTATTTGTATCATCATTCTTCCATGTTTGTGATTGATTTTCAGTAAATTGGGGATGATGCAAAGCGTTGGGGGCATTTAGGCTTCCCTTCCATGTTGACCCAATTTTTTATTTTTACTTTGTCTTCTCGTGCATTCTTCACATGGTTTGATATAGTAGGGGGCTGATGACAATTCATTTATATACTACTATTATTATACTTATATATATATATATATATTTTTATGAGTAGCTATGACCCTAAAATATCATATCACCCTTGTGCCCTATGTTTATGTTTATGTTTATTTCTCTTTCGCTCTTTTCTTATCTTTCTCTCTTCTTTGCTTGAGTTTTCCCTTTCATGTGTGACAACGTCATCACTTCAATTTTTAGAAAATGTATTCGTTGCTAATGAATCTTTTCTCAAGAATCTTTGCAAACTTTTTTCAAAAAATCGCATTCTCAACTAGGACCCCCAACGGAACGTGTTTCCTACATCATGGGTTCGCAAAGAAAGAACTTGATAAATTTCCTTTGAGGTGAGAATAGCTTTTACCTTCCCCTCGCAAGGCGGCATCTTCTTCTTTTGAATTCCTTGATGAAGTGAACATCTTTCAAAAGGATTCCTTGGTGTTGAATCAATTTGAGAAAAGACATCTCTTTCGCACTTTCAAACAGTGTGTCCCTTGAGTGGACCCTCTCTTCACATCGGGTTCCTATGCGACCCCTTTGAAAGCTTTCCAATCTGTCAATGGTTTGCGTGGCTGTCCGCTTACTTGCCTGTGTGGCCGCTTTCGGACATGTTCTATCTGCAGGTAAACATATCACTTTGCAGGTACGCCTGTAGAGTCACTTTTTGACTCTACGGAGTCTCCTTCCTTTGGGTTTCCTCCATGTGAGAGATCTTGGGGGACACCTTCCTTGTAGGTCTACAGACCTGTAAGGTGCTTCCTCTGAGCTTCCTCCATGTGAGAGATCTTGGGGGTCGCTCCCTTGTAGGTCTGCGGGTCTATAAGACAATTTTTTTGGGTTTCCTTCATGTGAGAGATCTTGGAGGACGCCTTCCCTATAGATCTGCGGGTTGTAGGGTGTTTTTTTGGGCTTCCTTCATGTGAAAGATCTTGGGGGTTGCCTCCTTGCAGGTCTGTGGACCTATAGGGTGATTTTTTTGGGTTTCCTTCATGTGAGAGATCTTGGAGTACACCTTCCTTGTAGGTCTACGGGCTTGTGAGGTGCTTAATTATCGAGGCTTCCTTCATGTGAGATATCTTGGGGGTCGCCTCCTTGCAGGTTTGCGGGCCTGTGAGACGCTTTCATTCTAGAGCTTCATAGTTCTATGGGGCTATGGAATCTTTTGTTCCATCTTGTGCTTTCGAGCTCGCCAAATCGCGGTCTACTTCCTCGACGGTTCAGGTATACATTTCTAACCCTACTACCTCTACAATCTACTTTACTGAAGCACTCATCAGTATTTGTGCTCACTAAAGTGGAGGCAAAATGTATAGGAGTTAATTCGTACCCCTTACGCAAATTTCCATTTTATACATCCTCACATTAGAAAACCAAATCCAAAGGCAAAATTCCACATCAGCAAGTTGCCTTCCTTCCACTTGGCATCTATCCTTTGTGTCGGTAGAAGAATATTTGTCAGGGACACACACACGGCATGCAGACATCTGTGTGGTGCGCTTATGTCCCTGATGGATTCCTGCATCTAAAGTTGGTAGAGGCGCTACACTTTCGATTAGAGTTAATTTGTAACATTCCTCTTCAACCAACCGACCCTGAAAATGATAGATTCTTCCCTCTTCTCCTTCAAATTCATCCATTCTTCATTCAACTCATCTTTTTTCCATCTCTTTTTGCAACCTCTAAGAATTTTCAATCTATCCTTTTCAAGCACTTCCAGCATTTTCAACACTCCATTGCAACAACAACACTCCGTCAACTCTGTAAAGCAAGTGTGAAGCAAGCCATTACAGCGTGGGCTTGAGGTTTTGTGAGACCTCCCTTCATTGTGGTCAAGGTTGTGGTGATTGTTCAAGCCTTCTTTCTGCCCCATTGGATATTGAGCTCTTGCTGGAGGTGGTAACGTTTTGCTCCTCTCCTTTACGATTTGGTTGAGTAGCTCTTTACTGTTTTGTAGTGTTATTTGCATTCCTTCCTTCTTCACTTCTTTATCGTTACTTCAGTATCATTGCTATATGGTTGTCTGTGGAGGTGAAAACACCAAAATGGGGGTCTGACTAAGGCAGGCCCTTATATAGCCCCAACAATTTTCCCCTCTTTCTTGTGTGCAGGTGAAAGAGTGTATGGAGCAAGCTAGAGAACATGCATTTTGGTGAGATTATCTTTGTCACCCTAGTTCTTATTTATTTGCTTTATCACTTTAATCTTTATTTCTTGCACTTCCTCATTCTATTTTTACCATCTAGATTTACTAGCTAGGTTGTCAGTTTGTTTTTTGGTAGTTTGTGTTGTGTCCATTGTTTTTTTACTGTACAAACGCTAGCACGTCGCCCTAACGTCCCAGAACTACGTTGTCATCCTCGGATAGAGAGTTGTCTAAGGCATAGTACTGACTCCAAAAACCAGCTCACCTAGCCCAAACTAAAGTTTGGATCTGTAGAGTGATTGAATTACTTCATCGTCCTCATCATTCTCGATCCTTATTCCCAAAACATCCCTTTAGAATGAGGTAAGTTAAGGAAACCCTCTGCTCTTGGCTCTCCATGACCTGGGGCCTTGACGTGGTTGGTCCCCTTCTCTTACACAACCATAAGAAGGTATATTTATGTACACAGAGAATTTGGACTGCCTAGATCCAAAGCCAAAAAATGGCACCCCTAATAATTTATATTTCATCTTTCATCTTCAAACTTTGCTCCTTAAAAATAAGATCAATTCTAAAATTTATCAACTACTTGTTGGGTGAAAATTATGTAATCCTCCTAAAAATTGATCCTTACTTTATGGTCCAAACTAGATCTCAACACAAGAAGAACATAGAAATGGAAAAAGAAACATCCACTTCAAGTGACTTGAGTCAAACTGCACCTGAAATCAATCCCATTGGGTCTAGCAATCCCACACTCAATCTTCCTCCACTTCCACAAGATCCTCAAGAAGAAGGTGGCCAAGTGGAGGACATCACCAACAATGTTTTAGGGATGACTCAAGATGAAATCATAGAAATGGTTCAAAATCCTAAGACTCACAAAATTGTCAATGCCATGATGAAACTTAATGGTTCACAATACATGATAGAATTGGCAAGAGAAGGGGATAAACTCCCTTCTGATTTTGATGTAAGAACTATTGTGTAGAAACCTCTTGGGATTATGCCCCCCAGTCTCATTCACACCCTCCTTTCAAAGCATCACTCAAACCATCCCGCAAACCACGTCATCCATTTCTCCAACTCAACCAATTGTCAACAAGGGGAGCTCATTACTTCATGCTCTTCAAACACACCCCCTTGTAAACAACCAAGACTTAGATGCAAACATTATCTTGGGTCAATTTGTTCCTCAAAATCTGAAACACCCATACATTTCACTCGTCTTTCATGACCCCAATGACCCATCCTCTTTTCATGCAACACCGACATATCCTCTTAACACACAAGTCTCTCTCCCCATGACTTCACAAGCAGAGGGTGGATTATTTGGACAAGGGGGAATCTTTGACCCCTCATCATCATCATCATTTGATCAAGGGAACACACCACCCATCTTCCCACCATTTCCACCTCTACCATTAACATCCACACCACTCCTTGATTTAGGGCAACCCCCTTTATCAAACCTCAATCAGCAAAATCAAAACAATCCTTCGGTCGTAAATCAAACCATCCTACCAAATCCTCTGATCATGCCACTGATATTGCAACAACAGGTGGAAAAAATCCAAACAACCCAATCAATCACTGTTTCATCCATAAACGTGGTATCTCAAGGACCAAACATATCAATCGCACCATCTACCACACAAAATCCTATCATCATTTTGACAACACCTCTCATCACAACGACTCACAACATTCCAAATCCACCATCACCACCACCAAAACCAAACATGGAAAACCAATATAGTATAACATTACAAGCAGCTCAACAAGCCTATCAAAAGGTACTTCAACAGTTCCAAGCTCAACAAGAACAAAACACACAAGCTACCCAACAAGCTACTCAACAAGTGCAGGCATAGCAAGCTGCACAACAAGCACAGCAGACTGCCCAAGCTCAAGCTTTGTTGCAACAACAACAAGCCACCCAAGCTACCAAAGCTCTGCAAGTAGCTCAAGCTACACAATCTGCCCAGGCTGCACAAGCCGCCCAACAAGCTCAAGCTCAAGCACAAGCCCAATATCAAGCTCAACAAGCACAAGTGCAAGCACAATACCAAGCAGCTCAGCAGCAAGCAAATCAACAAGTCCTGCAATAGTACCAAGCGCAACAAGAAGCAGCCCAATTACTATCCCAACAACAAGCATTGTTGGCACAATAGTAGCAAGACCAACAACAAGCATTGTTGGCACAACAGCAGCAAGACTGACAACAAGCGTTGTTGGAACAACAGCAATTGCAGGCATATTAGCAATCATTGATCACACAGCAAAGCTTGCAACAAACTCCCACCAACATACCCAACACTCCACCCATCACCCAAATGATCAAACCACCTCAAAACACATTCACTCCATCTCTCGATTCGCAAAATGACGTGACGGCACAAATCAAATTGCTCTCACAGCAAGTGCTAGATCTCCAATCTGGGAAAATAATGAAAACACCAAGCAATTTGTGCCCCTATCCATTTGACAGGAACCTTGCAATGGTACCATTCTCGAAGGGGTTTGAAATCCCTAAATTTGACAAATATCATGGGATGAGTAATCCTGAAGATCATATTAGGGAATTCCAAATACATTGCATGGAGGTTGCATACGATGATACATATCTAATGCGACTATTCCCTCAAAGTTTGGTTAGGCCCGCTATGGAATGGTTCTCTTGCCTTCCTCCTGGAATCAAAAAGTTCCAAGAGACTGTAGACGCATTCAATATAGGTATGGATGTGAGTCTAGAGGAACTATATGCTCTCAAACAAGCTAAGGGGGAAACATTCGCTTCCTTCTTACAACAATGGTGATCCAAGACCAACAGGAGCAAATGGACCATGTCAGAAGAACAAAAAATTTGCACCATCATTTCCAATCTCGAAAAGACCTTTTCATTCCATCTAAAGATGCAATGTATCACCACTTATGACCAATTTATCCCCAAGGCACTCAACATCGAAAGAGCCCTTATTACACAAGGGGGGACACCCACATATCAAGAATATCAAGACAACTGCCATCCACCAGTTACAACGAAAAACATCGCACATGGGCGAAGAACAATATGTCACTAATGATGGTGTAGTTGGTGCCAAGATCATAATCAGTGCTCCAAAAAAAAACACACAATCATACCAACAACCACAAGGAAACAATCAAAACAACACACAAGCCAACGCGGTATCACAACAACCACCCAATAATCAAGTCAACAATCTGAATAATCAAGGGGGACCACCCCCGCGAAACAAATATCCCCCCAAACAAAAAAACATAGCCCTTGGGGAATCAATCAAATCCGTCATGAAGAAATTGGTAAACGAGAATATCATCAAAATTCTCGTTTATGAGAATTATCAAGAGCCCCAAGTGAAACCACCATGGTACAATGAAAATCACCTTTGCAATTTTCATAAAATCAAGGGACACACAACAGCTAGTTGCATGAGGCTAAAAAATATGATCAAATACCTTATCGATGACAAGATCATAAACATTGAACAACCTACGAGAAATCAAGACCTTAAAATATACACAAATCCGATGTCAGATCATAACAAAGGAAAAAACCATGGAAAGACAAAGTATGGCAACGTAAACCATGTTTACAATCATGTTGTCGCATTCCTAGATGAATGGGTCACTGTTGTTAACATCAAGGGAGACAAAGTTGATTGTGGAATCACCACACGTGGTGGCAAAGTTACCATTGCTAGATCATTACAGCCACCTAAAGCATCCACCTCAAATCTGAAATATGTTCCCAATGGCTACAGTGTCTTGGACCAACTGAAAAGAACCCCCGCTCAGATCTCCATCATGGAGTTACTAAAGATTTCACCCGCACATAGGAAAATCCTAGAGGAAGCATTGGCTTCATCCACTGTCTCTGTGGATCTTGATGTTGACTAGTTCCAAGCTATGGTCGGACACATCACCACCCCACATCTCTTAACTTTTTTTATCAAGACTTCTCCACCCAACCATTTCATAACCACACACTCCATCTGGAAATCCTAGTCCAAAAAAATAAATTCAAAAGGGTCTTGGTGGATGGGGGTGCAGGTCTAAATATCTATTCACTCAAGCTAATAAAAAATATGGGATTCTCTAAGGATTCCATTGAAAGAGGAAAAGGTATTACAATCAGAGCATATGATGATCAGGAAAGAGTGTCTCAAGGCACTATTCAACTCCCTATTCAAGTAGGGTCAGCCATCATGGAAACCACATGCTAGGTCCTTGACCTTGATTTACCTTATAATATTCTCCTGGGGTATCCATGGATCCATGGGATGCAAGTAGTTGCATCTACTTTCCATCAATGTGTCAAGTTTTCCTACCAAAATCAAGAGGTCACGGTACATGGTGATCTCGATCCCTTTTATTATTGCAAGAACTTGGAAGCAAAGTACTACAAAATCCCTCAAGTCTCAAAGAACGATGAAGGCCCTACAACTCCATATGTAGACCCAGCTACTTTAGCCTCCACTTCTAAGACAAAGACACCTGTCATTCCTGACATCTCTGAAATCAAAGTCATTATCCAAGACAATGGGTGTGGGGATTACAAAATGAAGAAAAGTTTTTTCATAATAGGAGAGTTACCTCAATCTCCTAGGTCTCATGGGCAGCCCCAACCGATTGAAACATCATCCCAAGCATTTAAAGCAGACCCCTCTAGATTCAGATGTTGGGGAGACCTAAGTCGAGAAGTGGTAGATGAAAAAGACATATCAAGCTTATTGTACCAAGATGAAAGGCCCATGCCTGATCTTCCCATGGATGAAAGCAACAAAGGACTACAAATGATGCTTGGTATGGGCTATAATAAAAACAAGAAACTTGGACAGAATGACAATGGTCTTCTAGTGTCTCTCATTCTTGAGAAGCGTATAAAAAATATTGGCCTCGGATGTAACCCTCCAAAGGTAACCATACTTGGCAAAGTGGCCCTAGTTAGAAAGGTCAAAACTCCTCCTCAATTATTAGCATATGCTCTTCAATTACCAGTATCCACAGGTCAAGTCATAGATAACTTTACCTTTGACATAACCAATGTATGTAGTGATGAGCATCCCATAACTGGCTTACCCATGCTATTCGAGGATTCCTCCTTTCTCATGATTAGTACCCTGTCTTTTGAGTCAAACAACCAAACCCATGAGATAAAATTAGTCTATTCCCAACTCATTGATTACGACCAACGAGGACCACCAATTTTGGACACATTCAAAAACAATGAGGAACTCTCAAAATACATGGGATTGTGAGATACTATACCATGTGGAGATCACAAAGTTGGGTTCGACATTGTGCTAGACACACATGCCTATTATGGGGAAACGATTGAATCCATCAATCACAAAAGTGAAAATTTGAGAATAATCTCTAGGTCTTTGAGTGAAAACTACATTGTCGCACTCTCTGACCTGAAAAATAGTAAAAATAAAGGACACATCCAATGGTGAAAACCTCTTTGAGGCACTAAAGGATGAGGGATTCAATCTTCCCCTTAGTGTTATTCATTAGGAGAAGTCAACAGTCTTAGCAGAGAAGTGCAATCCAGTCAACCTAGGAATAGAAGAAATGCCACATATCACCTTCTATGCAGAATCACTCTTGAAAGAAGAACAAGAACTTTTAGTTGCATTTCTAAAAGAAAGAAAGATAGAATTTGCATGGACCTATGCTGACATGCCTGGGCTTGATCCAAAATTTTTGGTTCACCACCTAGCTATGTATCCTGAAACAAAGCCAGTGAAACAAAAGCTAAGGAAGATGCATCCCCAGATAGCATTGTTGGTCAAGATGGAATTACATAAGCTCCTAGATGTTGGGTTCATATGGCCAATTGATTATCCAGAGTGGGTCTAAAATCTTGTACCTATTTCAAAGCCCACTAGGGGCATCCGCATCTGCATAGACTTCAGAGATTTGAACAAAGCATGTCCTAAGGATGATTTCCCTCTCCCAAACATTGACATGATTGTGGATATGACGGCAGGACATGAAATGCTATCGCTTATGGACGGATTCTCAAGATACAATCAGATCATGATAGCCAAAGAAGACCAACACAAAACGGCTTTCACTTGTCCCTGGGGGACATATTTCTAGAATATAATGCCATTTGGGTTGAAAAACACAGGAGCTACCTATCAAAAGGCCATGACACTAATCTTCTATGATATGATTCACAAAACTATGGAGGATTATGTGGATGAAATATTGGCCAAATCAAAGAAATGTCAGAATCACATAGCAATGTTGGGCTCCATCTTCAACAGGCTAGAGGAATATAAGGTCAGACGCAATCCAAAAAAGTGCCTTTGAGGTACAGTCAGGAAATATCCTCGAGTATATCATGTCAATGAGAGGAATTGAGATAGATCCCACCGAAGTCAAAGCAATCCTCAAAATGGAGGCACCAAAAACATTAAAACAACTAAGAGGCTTACAAGAAAGACTACAGCCCATCTATTGATTCATAGTGCAACTAGCAGACAAGGATATCCCATATTCTCATATACTCCACAAGGGGGTAGCATACAAATGGGATGAGAAATGCGATCATGCTTTCAACAAAATCAAAGAATACTTACTCACACCGCTAGTTCTCATGCCACCAATTCCAAGAAAGCCCTTGATCCTTTATATATCAGCAACAGCAGTAGCTCTTGGCGCTCTCTTGGCACAACATGATGAAAATGGGAAAGAGGGAGCTATTTATTACATCAACCGAACCATGGTGGGACATGAGCTGAATTACACATCCATTGAGAAAGCTTGCTTAGCAGTCGTGTTCGCAACATAGAAATTCAAACATTATATGCTAGCACATCAGATAAAAATAATTGCAAAGATAGACCCTCTCAAGTATCTACTTTCTAAAGCAACACTCACAATCACTGGAAAAAGAACTTTGATGGATCTTACACACAACACGGGTCAGGAGCGGGAGTCTTCTTCATTACGCCACAAGGAGATTGCATACCTAAATCATATAAGTTGTCATTTTTGTGCACAAATAAAATTATAGAATATGAGGCTCTTGTCATAGGGCTGAGAATTGCAATACAATGGTAGATCATGGCACTCAAGGTCTATGTAGATTCGCAGCTTATCATCAACCAGGTCAATGACAAGTAGACTCCATACAAGAAATTGGTGGAAATCCTCAAAGAGTCTTTCATTGATATCACATTTGAGCAGATACCTAGAGCAAATAACAGAGTGGTAGATGTTATGGAAATAATTGGATCACTATTGGATGTCCCATGCAACATCCCAAAGCAGGAATTCCTCGTAGAGCAGCTTCTCGTGCCAGCATTCGAGGTACTAGAGTCTGAATTTGTGTGTGAAATAGTTGGTCTCGGTGGTCCCTGGTATCATGATATATACACCTACTTGAGAATAGGATTCCTCCCCACTGATATCACCCCAAACCTTAAAAGAGAAATTTTCAAGAAGTCATCACGTTTTGTCATCCTAGGAGATACCCTATATCGTAGGAGCATTGAAGAACCCTTTTACGATGCCTAAATGTTGAGGAAGCTTTGACTACTTTAACCGAGGTACACAATGGAATTTGTGGGTCACATTCGAGTGGTATGACCTTGGCTAAGAAACTGCTAAGGACTTGGTATTATTGGCCTACAATGGAAAGGGAAGCTCAAGACTATGTCTGAAGGTGTTTGTAGTGTCAACAACATGGGGATCTCATCCATGCACTAGCTCAGGAGCTCCACCCGATCATAACACCTTGGCCCTTTTCACAATGGGGGCTCAATCTTGTTGGAAAAATTACCACCACCTCATCTAGTGGACATAAGTTCATCATCATCGCCATAGAGTACTTCACGAAATGGGTAGAGGTCATTCCCATGACCTACATCACAGGAAAGCAGATTTCTAAGTTTATCCTGAATTACCTTATTTTTGCTACGGTGTCCCTCAAACCATTATCTCAGATAATGGGACACCTTTCAAAAACCAAGATGTTCGAGACTTATGCCAAAAGTTCAATATCCAACATCACTTTTCCACCCCATACTACCTCCAAGGAAATGACCAAGCTAAAGCTACCAATAAGACCATCTTAAAAATCCTTAAGAAAACAGTCAATGAAGTTGGTCGTGACTGGCACCTACAGCTAAATCCTACCTTATGGGCCTATCGAACAAGTATTCGCAAGCCAATAAGTGTCACCCCATTTCCCCTGGTCTACAGATCAGAAGCCATCCTCCCCATTGAGATCAAGCTCTCGTCCCTAAGAATATCATTACAGAATCTCATCTTAGATGAAGAATATCGAGTGTCCCGATTGAACGAGCTAGAACTACTGGATGAGTGGCGCATGGATGCCTTAAACCATTTGCAAGTCTATCAAAATCGTCTCAAAAGAAGCTACAACAAGAAGATCAAGAGTCGAACCTTTCAAGTTAGAGAGCTTGTGTTGAAGGAGAACCAAAAATATGTACCAAATCCAGACAGTAGGGGCAAGTTTGAACCCAATTGGTTGGGACCCTTCATCATCACAGTGAGCTACAAATTAGGAGCATATCAGTTATCCACACCAGAAGGGGAGCCTTTCCAGGAGCCCATGAATAGTTCTCATCTCAAAAAAATTTATGCCTAATCTTACAAGGTGTAAATCAAAAAATACAAAAAAATCAGAAAAAAGGATTAAAAATAGTAAAGAAAAAAATCATTCTCTAGTGAAAACCACTTTAGTGGCGCTTTGGGCAAGTACCTTGGTGAAAACGTGGCAAACAGGCACCTTGTGTAAATAAGCACTTTCCATCCACCAGGATCTCTACGGCTTGTTCTACATCATTCATCCATCATGTTTCCATATCTCCATCCATCACCCATCTGTGTTCGCATCATAGCTTGATCATGTGTTTGTATCATGATCCCTCCTAGTACTATTCAGCCCATTTCCAAGGTCAGTTTGTCTAGCCTATATCGGAGTAGTCTATCAAATTGCATCACGCTGGGGGTATGTTCTTATACCTACATCGAATCGGATTCATGTATATTCTTGAAGTCTTCCTTAAAATCAAAAAACATTCATAAAATCAAAAAATCAAAAACATCCAAAACATATCAAAATCCCAAAACAAGTCAAAAACAGAGTCATCTTGTCAAACTACGAGTCTCTAAGCTCTTAACGTAGGCAAAGTTGATCTTTGATCATCCCACAAGACACTTAGGTCAGTCCTTTAGGAGTCTGTCATAATAAACTGGCAATTTGTCTATTCATATCTCTTCAATAATCGAGTTTATGTTAGTCAAACTACGTGGTCTTTGTGTGTATAACATAGGAAAGGCTGATCTTTGATCAACCCCCGAGGCCCCTAAGATAGGTTCTTAGGTTAGGTTCTTGCTCAAAATCTTAGAAAACACCAAAAACATTAGAAAATTTGAAAATCAAAACATTTGTAAAACATCTTGAAAATACCAAAAATAGCCTCAAAACATTTTGAAAACAGTAAAACATCCAAATATTTGAAAAAATCCATCCTCTCACGATCACCTGCAATAAACATCCACTCATAATAAATCAATCATCACCCTGAACCTTCGGTGAAACAGTTGGAAACAAGTCTAGTAGTTGAAAAGTGGAAACTCAAACATCAGGGTCTCAACTCTAGATCAATAAGTAAACAAGTTGGTCAACTCTTGGTATTAATAGCCTATCATCCAGTCAATCTCAAAATCATCTGATAACATCATGTCCTAGGATGCATCCTTCCTACAATGGACATCAACATCAGGCATCACCGTAGTTTAGTCTTGGCTAGCGGTATGAAAAACATTAGCTTGTTTGTTTACTTGATCTTTGTTCTTTTTGACGTATCTTATTGTGCTCGTTCCAATGACCTCTCAATGATGTCCAAACAAAGAGATTTAGAGAGAAAGGAATGGGGAAACGGTCATTATCTTTTGTTTGTTGTGTTTGTTGGATACTCTTTTAATATAACTTTGGTCATGTGTGCTTTGTTTGGGCGTAGGGAGGGTGTTTTAGGTCTTGTTGACCACATAGGAAGGCTTTCCTTTCTATGTTTTGGTCTGAGATGTTTGGAATATCTGAACTACATTTTGAATGAGGTTCCATATGTTAGGTGTGAATAGGAGTACTCCTATCTGATTATCGAGTCAAAGTCCATCACACTAGGTGCAACACCATCCTAGTTCTTTATACCTTGATGCATCATGCCTATGTGTGTTATCAAACATAAGGTAAGTAAGCCCTTTTAAAATCCCAATTCCTGATGATTTTTATCATCTCTAATAAAGTCTTGTAGATCATGGACTTGTTGGATCCTCTTGTCTCCATCTCATTTCTTCTTTCTTCTCTTTGCACTAACATGGTACTATGACAATTAATCAAAAACATCACCAATGCATCCATTCTACATCCACAAACCATCAACATGTTGCATATCATCCATATCATATCATAATAGGGAACACTAATCATCTCACATGCATTGCATTTCATCATTGCATAATATAGATTGGTTATTCTAAGCATCTCATTTGCATCAATTACATAATCATATAAGCATTATCATATCATCCACATATGCATCATCATATCATCCATTGCATAATCATATAGGCATCATCATGTCATCTATACATATCATATCATACATGAAAAAGATACTGAAAAAAGAAAGGAATATGTCATAACATCTCATACATCTTATGATCAAAACATACATCATCATCCATTAGGGGCATAATATAAATTTGTTAGTCTAAGCATTTTAAAATAATTTGCATTCATATCATCCATACATCATCATCATAAAAAAGTACATGAAAAAGATACTGAAAAAGAAATGCATCCATCCATCCATAAGCATCTACATAATCATACATTGCATCGCATAATATAGAATCATACATACATCGTATCACATAATATAGAGTCATATAGCTTATAGAACACCGCATATACATCCATCCATGATGCATAAATAAAATAGGACACATCTCATAATGAATTGATCATATCATATATATCAAAATAATGTAACTGTCATGGTACAAAATCAGGATCAAATGTGTATGTATCAATCAAAGTACAAATGCCCATAGAGCTTGTGGATCTCAAAAAAGAATCAAGTATCACCGATCAAAAATGAGTAAGCTAGCCCTGGTGGCTACTCCCCTCACCCACCAGCCTCTCAGCTTTGTCATCTATCTGCCTGTACCTTGTCTGCTGAGAAAACTCTAGCACCCAAGCCGCCGGAGGCACTACCTATCGATAATGTACCCTATAGTACTCAACCTCCCACACTGCCTCGCGGTACATCTACATGGGGACTATCATGCCTAAGACAATGTTGCCATGCTCTCTAACTATTGATGCTTGCCAACCTCATGTGCCAACTATAACTCTATTGTTTGTCGCTATTGTCTCTCGTGGTCTCACTCGGTATCTTCCCTGGTCCCTCTTTGTTGTCAATGTCTATAACTAAGCCTGGAGCCCATGTATCTTCCCCTATAGTTGTTGTATCAAAGCATCTCTCTGATAGGGTTGAGGTGGCAGAGGTGGTGGCGGCGACTGGTCCCTCTACAGTGGTTGTTGGTCTCTACAAGTGGCTACTGATCTCTAGGAGCACCCCTCTATTGGTCTCCCAGTCCCCTCTAATCCTAATCCTGCTTGAGCTGGTGTGGAGGTGGTCCTCCTCCTCCTCTTGCTGAGACCTATCCCCTCCTGGCTGTCCTCCCCTAGGGTCTCCACCATGGAAGTACTATCCCTAGAATTTTTAGGCAGACTGGAGGCCTGAACTAGTCATCATAGGCATGTGTAGTGCCTGGATCTACCTATCCCTGATCATAGGCCCATGGCCTAGCTACCAGTTGTCTAAAATAATCCACCACATCTAATGTTGGGATCATCTGACCCCATGTGGTCTCTCTAGTAGTCCTCGCAAAAATGGCCATGTACTGATCGTCGGGGCGGTCCTGCACGTCCCCAAACTGTCTCGCTACCCTGTTGGGCAAGTAGTGCTCGATCATCATATGCTCACGTCCCTGCATGAGCCGATCTTGCCTAGTATAGAACAATTGTTGTACATCATCATACCAAGCCAACATTTGTAGCCAAGGTCGCTAGGTGAATGTTGTCATCTCATCCAAGACCCTCCGCAAGTGGGGTAGGCCAGGTTGTCTTGTATGTGTAATGTGAGGCTGCCCCTGTACCTCCAAACTGTTGGGTCGTTAGGCTCAACATCGACCACTGTAACTCTTGATCGAAGCATGGCTATGTGCTCCCATGCCCAGATGTGTAAAAGTGTGACCCTGACACCAATCGCTCTGCTATCACAATAGGAGAACTCATGCAAATTGTGGTATATTGAGGCCAACATCACTGGTCCCCAAGTAAAACGGCACCTCCTGAACAGCATCTGCTCCCAACCCAAACCCCATCCCAGACTGAAATAGTGGCCCTGCCAATCTGGAGCTACAAGTCCTAATATAATCACGGCCACAATCAATCGAAAAGTTGACACCCAACCTTTTTAGTACTCGAGATCAATCTATCCCTCGGTAAAAACAATATCAGTTGTCCCCATAATCTCATGGTAGGTGCATAAGCAACTTACCATAAACCAATTGCGCCAAGGTACTCCTGTAGCAACTCATGTAATCCACTCAATCTACTAAGCACCGAGGGTCGATGCTAGCATGAATGCATAGGCTCTCTATCCTCTTGCACCCATAAGGCCATAGTGTCAAGTTTTGTAAAAACACTGGATCTCATTTGAATTTTTTGACACTAAAACAGCAAAGACGTTGCTATTAGCAAAGGTGTCACTCTTTGAAAACTTCAAACTACGACACTAGGACCCCCCAAACTACAAACCAAGTCATGGCGTCGTTGTTTGATGAGCGGGCTTGTTTGAATGGAAACCCTAAAAATCTAACTGAAGTGCCACGTCGACATTCACAATGGTGTTGACCTTTGGATTTTGTACCCTAGAACCCAAACTGCGACATGACATCACAGGTCGCAATAGCAGTGCTCTTTGAAGCTCAGTGTCGTTGATTTAACACTTTTAGCGTCACTATATAGCGACGTTGAACAAGTTTGACTTTCAAAACATAATAAATGTGCACAAAAATAAAAATTACAAGTCGGGTTAGGGTCACATATTAGTGGTCCTGCACCCAGAAGTCTCTAGTAGACTCAAACTCGCTTGGAAATGTGTCGGGGAAACACTCATTGCGCCATCTCGCAGCAAGATCAGAGCTCAAAATGAAGGAATTCTCAAAGCTTGAATGTGAAAATGAATTGAAAATGACTTCTCGAAGGCTATTTAAGCATGAAAATTAGGGTTTTTGACCCATTTTAGCCATCAAACTAGGGTTTTGTGCCCCCAACCCCATTTTTTCCCAACCAAAGCTCATTTCAAGTCTTTTTCTTGCATTTTGGCACATTTTTAGCATCCTAGAGCCTTTCTGGACCCGTCGGGCAGCTTGTCCTCCTTTTTCGAGAAATCACCCAAAAATCCAAATTTTCGTCTGATCTCTTAGGGGGCAGTATATCAGCATAATTCTTTTGTTGGGGCAATAGTGGGGCATCCAAAAAAATTAGAAAATTTTTGAATTTTGATCTCGGCAAGTTTATTCTTTGAACCAACGCAATAGGTGCATTGCTTCAAAGAGGGGCAAAATGTAGACAATTAAATTATATTGATTGGTCTCGCACACTTGATCCTAATTTACTAACACCAATTCTACCTAAATCATCTCTCTACTAACCATTTAATTGAATAATCTTTATTTGATTAAATTCATCATATTTCATCTTTTAATTAAATAAATTCACTTTATTTGATTAAATCATTATCTTCTATTAATTAAATAAATCATTTTGTTTAATTAATCCTAATGTTCCTCTTTTAATTAAATAAATCACTTTATTTGATTAAATCATATTTTATCTCCTTTAAATTAAATAAACTAACATTTATTTGATTTAAGTCTAACATCATCCATTTTGATTAAATAAATCAAACTTTATTTAATTAAATCTAATATTTATATTCCTCTCATTTTGATTTAAATAAATCTAAAAATCTAAGTCAAAGTGTCAAATCAAACTAATCTCCATCTAAGTTAATTAAATTCTAATTAACTCTAACTCTAATCCATCAAATCCTCTAGATTTTGCAACTTGCACAAGTAAATCAATTTAATTGATTTATAAATTATCCTTTTTTCATTCAAAAGGGTATCAAGTTGGAATTGTTAGAATACTCTTATTATTGTATTATTAATGGTCAATTAGGTTATTAGTTTAATTTAGTCTTATATACTGTTTCTACAGTATCAAGTAGGTTAGGTAGGTAGATATATTTAATATCTACAGCTTGATGTATCTCATATATATTATGTAACTTTTTATGATTTTGTCAATAAGAAAGTAGAACTTTCCAGAACATGGTATCAAAGTCGTCTAGGGTTTCTGAGCGAATTTTTAATCTGTAATTCGTGAAGATTTTTCACATGAGATTTTGAGGGTTTTTTGCTTTTAGATTTTCGTGAGTTTTTTTTCTCACTATAATCAAAACTCTTCTCTAAAAATTCGTGGGTTTGTTCCTGAAAAACAAATCGAGGGTTTTCTGTTTAAATTTGCATTTTTAAATCGCGCGACCGTGTGAGGTTTTTCTAATTTTCTGGGCGCAATTTTTTGTCCCTAAAAAACGTGCTTTAAAACCCTTTGCTGTCAGTTTTTTCGTCTTCCTTCGGCCGCGCATTTTTCTTCTGAACACGTTCTTTTACCTGCCGCACGCGACTTCCACTGCCCACGCGACCCTTGTGCCTACATGCTACACATTTTTTCCTCTGTTGAACGTGTTTTTTTTCCAAAACCTGTGTGTTTTCTGGGCATGTTTTAAAAAATGCATTTTCTGTACCAAAGAAACCCGCGCGACTTGTGATTTTTAGCTTCTTTTTGGACGCGCGATTTCGTCCCTGTTAGTCGCATTCTTCAACCCGCGTTTTTTATTGTAGGAAGTCGCCTTGTCTGCATTTCAGACCCTTATTTTTTTGATGTTTTCAAAAACGTGGCTATTTTTTGCATTTTATTGAAAAAACTGACTAGGGTTTTGTCCAAATCTCTTTTGTTTCAAGTCAGAAAAAATTTCTACTTTTAGATTCTTGGTGGGTTTTCCAAGATCTCAACTGGGTCGTCGTCCATTTTTTCTGGGTACCTCATTTTCTATGCCTCAAAATTTGTGCCTCAGTTTGAAGTCAAATTTTTTTTCTAATCGCAGATTCCTTTTGGGTTTTGTGAGATCTCAACTGGGTTGTCACTAAATTTTTCTGGGTACCTCATTTTTTGTGCCTCAAAATTTGTGTTGTCAAAATTTTCTGGGTATTCTTCCATCCTTCTGGGTTTTTATTTATCTTTTTTGGGTTTTTAGTAAAACCTCAAAATTTGTGTTCAGGTTTCTGTATTTCTGTTTTCTTTGCATTATCTTGCCTTCACCAGTTTGACCGCAAGGTACGTGATGGCATCTCTCACGAACATAATGCTCGAAAGCAGCCAGAAGTTCAACGGGAAGAATTACAACACCTGGAAGCAGCGTATGCTGACCATTTTCGAGTATCGGTGTCTTGATGCGGTTGTTCTAGGTACATCACCTCAACCCACTATAGCCGGAAAGGATCAGGACAAATGGGATGAACGCAACTAAGAAGTTGTCATGCTCATTAAGCTTTATGTCACTGACGATCAGCTGCCACAAGTGTCGTCAAGCAAAATAGCTACTGAGGTATGGACAAACCTGAAGGATCTCCATGAAATGTCAGATAAGAGTCATGCGTTTTTTCTTAAGAACATGTTTTTTTCAATAATGATGGACGAGAAGCACACCACTCTTCAAGAGCATCTGACAAAGATCAAGGAGATTCGCGACCAACTGGAAGCCATTGGTCGAAAGATGGAGGAAGAGGACATGGTCGTCATTACTCTTAAGAGTTTGCCAAAGTCTTACAAGCATTTCATTAAGACGCTCAATATTACTTCAACAAACGTTGACTTGAAGTTTCCAGTCTTGTGTAACAAGCTTCTTCAACAGGATCGTTGGAGACAGCAGTTTGGAAGCAGTGCCAGTTCGTCCTCCATAGAACAGGCGTTCTCAGCCAAATCTTTTGCTAAGAACAAAGGGAAGCCTCAATCTTCTTAGCTGAAAGGCTCTGGTTCTTCTCAGGACAGCAAGAAGAAGAAGAACATTCAGTGCAATTATTGTCACAAATACGGTCACATTAAGGTTGATTGTCGCACTCGGATGGCTTTTGAACAAAAGAAGCAGGGAGGATCTCAACAAAAGGCACATGTTGCTGAGCACACTGAGTAGAAAGAGTTTGCATTCTATGCATTTATGGCCAAGAGAACTGCAGATCCGGTACATTCTTCTGCCTGGTATATCGACTCAGGGGCATCGCGGCATTTTACTCACTGTCGGGATTGGTTCACCAAATTCGAACCATTCTCAGATTCAGTCATTTTTGGAGGAGGAGAAGAGTACACAGTTGCTAGTAAGGGCACTGTCCAGATTCACTCAGGAGGAAGACATTTACTCTTTCTCGATGTCTACTATGTTCCAGGCATGGAACATAATCTCCTCTCAGTCAGTCAGATCATGCGGCATTCTCCCTAGTTAGATGTTGTTTTCAGTTCGTCCACTTGCAGCATCATTGATAGGGAGACTCGTACAACAATTGCAATGGGACTTGAGGATCATGGTCTGTATAGACTTGTTGATTCTGGTGATTCTCAGGAGCACGCTCTGGCTGCCCGAAGTACAACCATCAGCAAACTTTGGCATCAGCGTTATGGGCACTTGAATGTGCACTACCTCTCTCAATTATCTCGGGAGGGTCTTGTTGCTGGTCTACCTAAGATTCAAACTCAAAATCATGGAGTTTGTGGAGCTTGTCAAGTTGGCAAGTAGCATCGGACACCGTTCACGGATGGTGATTTTTGGCGAGCCTCCAAGGTACTTCAACTGGTTCACACTGATGTATGTGGGCCAATGAATACTCCTTCTGTTACTGGGTCCAGGTACTTTTTATTATTTGTTGATGATTTCAGTCACAAAATGTGGGTGTATTTTCTGAAACATAAATCAGATGTGTTCAATACATTTCAGCAGTATAAGGCCTTAGTTGAGAAAGAATCAGGTTCTCAAATTGTTACTCTAAGGTCAAAAAATGGGGAGGAGTTTTGTTCAGCTGACTTCTCTTCCTTTTGTGTTGCACATGGCATTAAGTGCCAGCTTACCACACCCTACACCCCACAGCAGAATGGTGTCGTCGAACACAGGAATCGCACCATTACCGAAATGGATCGTTCTATGTTGGAGTATAGAAATGTACCTAAGAAATATGGGCTAAAGCAGTCTACACTGTCGTCTACCTCCTGAATTGGTCACCTACACAGGCCGTTAAGAAGATGACTCCAGAACAAGCCTGGTCAGGACGCAACCCTGAGGTGGGCCATCTGAAAGTCTTCGGTTCTACCGCTCATGTATGGATTCCAAATGCCAAACGTGCCAATTTGGACTCCAAGAGCTAGACACTTATGTTTACTGGCTACAGCAACAATCACAAAGCCTACAGGTTGGTTGATGTGGAGACAGATCATCTCATATTTAGCCGTGATGTTGTGATTGATGAGACTACTGGTCCATTTGTTCCTACTACTAGTCCTACGGATTCATCTATGAAGGTTCCTAATGAGGGTGTTCGTCTTCCTCTTGGTTCCCATGATGGGAGGGCTTCAGAGCATTCTGACTCTGAAGATGAGGAGTCTACTGATCATGATATAGCACCACCTAATTTTCCTCAGGACTCACATCCATATGACCTTGTTCCAGACATCCTAGGCGATGTTGTTACTCCTGTTTCAGATGTTGGCATTTCTACTCGTCGACCTAAGTGGTGGGCCAAGACAATCGGCGATCTTCATGATGATGAACTCATTGAGGGTCGATCAACTCGTAGCAAGAGAAAGCAGCAACACATAGTCAACTTCACTCTTATGGCCAACATCCACAGCATCTACGAGCCTCATACATATTCAGAGGCTAAAGGAATTCCAGAGTGGGAACAGGCTATGTAGACAGAATATCATAGTCTCCTGAAGAATCACACCTGGGTTCTTTCTGATCTTCCTCCTGGGAAGAAACCTATCAGCTACAAATGGGTTTACAAGGTCAAGTATCATGCCAATGGTACTTTGGATAAGTACAAGGCTAGATTGGTTGCTTGGGGATTCACACAGCGGGAGGGCGTTGATTACGAGGAGACATTCGCTCCTACTGCCAAGATGAGCACAATTCATCTTCTTCTCGCTATTGCAACCCAATTTGGATGGACAGTTCATCAGATGGATGTCAAGAGTGCCTTCCTCAACGGTGATTTGCAGGAAGAAATATACATGATGCAGCCTCCTGGTTTCAAGGTTGCCGGCAAAGAACATCAAGTGTGTAGGCTCGTGAAAGCGCTCTATGGACTAAAACAGGCTCCCCGTGCATGGTATTTCAAGATTGATCAGTACTTGGTTGATCATGGTTTTCAGCACAGCCCTTCTGACAATAATTTGTATGTCAAACACTCTGGTGATGATATTCTCTTTCTTGTTGTCTATGTTGACGATTTGATCATTACTGGTAGTTCAACACATTTGATTGAGGCAATCAAACAAGCTTTGTGTCAAGATTTTGACATGACAGATCTGGGACTTCTCCATTATTGTTTGGGTATTGAAGTTTGGCAGACTGATGGTAGCATCTTCATCTCTCAGTCAAAATATGCCAGAAGTTTGCTTGACAAATTCTGGATGCAGGATTGCAAACCTGCTTCCACACCCATGGAGAAGGGGTTGAAGTTGTCAGCCAACTCTGATTCACCTCCAATCGATGAAATGACATTCTGACAACTAGTGGGCAGTCTCATCTACCTCGCTGCCACTAGACCAGACATCAATTTTGCAGTGAGCTACATCTCTCGCTTCATAACAGCTCCCAAAGATGATCATTGGATTGCAACGAAGCGGGTGCTGAGATATGTTAAAGGCACTTCAGACTATGGCATTTTGTATGGAAAATGCAAGGATCCAAAGCTGATTGGTTATACAGACTCAGATTGGGCAGGTTCAGTGGATGACAGAAAATCTACTTCTGGGTATGTATTCAGTTTGGGTACCGGTGTTGTAACATGGACCAGCAAGAAGCAACAGGCAGTAGCTCTTTCCTCGACAGAAGCTGAATATCGAGGAACTGTTAAAGTAGCATGTGAGGCAGTTTGGCTTCGTAGGATGCTTTCTGACATGCACATGTCACAAGCAGCTCCTTATCCCTTGTACATTGATAACCAAGGGGTGCTCAAACTGGCCAAAAATCTAGTCTTCCATGAACGTACCAAGCATGTCGAGCTTCATTGTCACTACATCCGCAAGTTGGTAGAAGACGGATCAGTTCAGCTGCAGTATGTTCCAATAGTAGATCAGACTGTAGACATTCTCACCAAGTCTCTGAGCCCAGATAAATTTGTAAAATTCAGGGGGCAACTTGGTGTTGTTGACGGATTGACCATTAAGGGAGGGTGTTAGAATACTCTTATTATTCTATTATTAATGGTCAATTAGGTTATTAGTTTAATTTAGTCTTATATACTGTTTCTACAGTATCAAGTAGGTTAGGTAGGTAGATATATTTAATATCTACAGCTTGATGTATCTCATATATATTATGTAACTTTTTATGATTTTGTTAATAAGAAAGTAGAAATTTCCAGAACAAGAATATTCCCTCATTTTGAAATCTCCCTCCCAAAACGTCTTGTCCTCCAACATGGCATTTATATCTCTTACAAGTCCTTTTTCTTGAGCCAAGTGGCATTAACTCCTCTTCCACATCTTCCTGCACAAGCCAACTTTCAAATTTCAAATTTCCACCCAATTGCATTTATTTGCACATTGATCAAAATGTGTTCCACCTCTCTCCACTAGCATGTTGACAAGTGGCACAATGCCATTGGCTTATGTTTAGTCCCACATTCTTCATATCTTTCATTCCCCCATCCTTCTTTCCTATAAATGGAGAGCTCTTCTACTAATTTTGGAGACACAACTTTATGCAAATTCATTATCTACAAGTTTTGAGCAAATTCATCAACATATCATTCAAGTTTTTATAGTTTTTCATCACCATAGCTAGGTTATTGCAAATTTTATCAAGAAGCACCATTGATCATCATCAAATCTTGCAAGGAATTGGGAAAGGGCTATTTTCCACATCAAAATAGCACCAATTCCCCCATGGGATTGAGGGTTTGAATGTTTTGAGCAAGATTTAATAGTTTTTATTTGATTATCTTTGTTTTATTTCTTGTTCTTGGCATTTGAATGAATTGCACGGGGAATGTTAGTTTAGATTTGTTTGATGACTAATAGTGTGTTGTTTGTCTATGTTTGAACAGGTCTAGAGCTACCATTCACAAATACTAACCACCTCATGTATATCAACAATGAAATTAAATATCTATAATTAATGAGATAAAATTGCTTGCCTCCTTGAAAGACTAGTCTACAGACATTTATATATTAGGTGATCCATATGAATCTAATGTATCTAATGAAGTATCAATGTAATTCATATAAAACACTTCTTCACTCCCATCAACATGAAAGTCCCATTGAATGACTACAACTTTAAACTTATTGATTATATCAGTAGATTTAACAATTGTATTAAAGCACACATATTTAATATCAAGGTTTAAAAATATTGAATCAAAGTTACTTGAGTCAAAATCACTGTAATCTAAACCATCTACACCAATACAAGAAAATTGAAGCACATCAAATGAACATATTTTCTCATTTTTTCTCTTTGTTCTATAATCATCATTGCTACAATTAACTTATTACTAGTTTCAATTAACTTATTGCTAGTTTCACAAGAAAACTCATCAATAAATAAATTTGAACCAACATTTTCAAAAAAACTCCCCTATTCCATGGCATTACATGAGCAACAAACTCTTCATGAGATAACTAGCAACCATTACTCTATACACATGTTAACCAAGTATGCTCCTAGGGATCAATTTTTGTATGTCATGACTTTGTAAAGGGGAAATATCTCATGTGATTCTAGGAACATTTAGTTAATTTGAAACATCTCTTTTTCTTGAATGTTTTCATGTTTGTATAGAATGCTTTAAGATATTGCATGCATATGCATCTCTCATTTCACTCTTATTAACATATATATGTTGATGGATTAATTATTTTAGTAGCGTCATAAAATTGTTACAAAGGTTTTGTAATAAACTTTGTATTAATGTGTATGTATTTTTCATATAAAGATGGATAATTGAAGTAAAATTTGGCAAAGTAAAGTTTATTGTGGGAGATTGTTGCAAGTATGTTACTAGTGTTGGAATTGATGTCAACAGTTGGTCATTGATGTCAGCAGTAAGTGTGTCGCACTATGTTGTCTTTAGTGTTGTCACTGATGTCAACCTCTAGTGTGGTGTTGAGCAGATATTGTAGATATGGAGATTGTTGGTATTGTAGATATTTTAGTCATGATGAGAAGGTGTTATAGTGGTGTGTTGGTGTTGATGATATAGTTGGTTCACTTGGTTTCCAAGTGCTTTTGAGAAAATTTGAATAAAAGAGGGTGCAGTGTGATAATGGTGTGTTCAATGTTGCGCTATGCATTTCTTCATGGTTGAACATATGCTTGTGTGATTTGGATATGATGATTAGAGGTATTCAAAGGTTCTATATCCAGATTTTCAGATTCTAGATCATTTTGTAGTGGAAGTTGTGTTTAACAGTTTGTTTATCTATGTAGAAGGTTGTCTAGGAGAAATGGAATTGCTCTGCATTTCTTCACAGTAAGGTTTCTTTTCTTGCGGATATGGGAACATGCTTATATTGTCTATATTTATCTTCCCTTATTTTTTTGGTTTTGGGTTGCCTCGCAAGTTCAGTTCTTGTCTTGGAGTTCAGTGGTAGTGCATCCTAATGTGCAAGATGAAAGTAATCTATGTTTCAAGTGGTTGTGGCAGTGATATTGGATATTCTAATGATTTTGGAATATTCCTAGTTGTTGTGTGGTCCAAATGTTGTTTTCAAACTTGGAGAGGTGTGTATGTGGTCGCTTGTAGTGTTAGTTCAAGTTTGGTTGACTTGGTGTGCTAGCACTATTTATGGAGGTACCTCATGGATTGTGGATGTGTTGAGTAGCATGGTGATGTAAATTTTAGTCCTAGTTAACACTTGACATGATTTTCCTTCACTTCTTTCCACAGTGGAAGTGTTTGATGCCGACCTATTTTGGTATTGCACATTTGAGGTGCATATGTTTTATTAAGTCTAACCTAGTTAAGAGTGTTTGGGTCATGGATGGTATAAATGAAAGGTGAGTTGTTGGAGATGTTGTGTGTAGTGTACAAATGATGTGAATGTGATCAAGTTTAGTGATCAGACTATGAGCTTAAATTCTTATGACTTTGAATGCAGTGAGTAGAAGGTGTACATTTTTCAATATTCTTGAAGTTGCTAGAGGAAATGAGCCAAAGGTTGTGGATGGAATAGAGTTGCAGTGGTATATTTTCCTGTTGCTTTGAGATAGTGAATCTCTCTATAACATTTTCTCCTATTCTTCTTTCTTCTTAGTAGTGATCCACCTGACAATGATCCTTTCTTCTTTTTAGGACAGTGAGCCACCTGACAATGAGCCTTTCTTATTTTTTGGGTAGTGATCCTAATTGTATTTTGTGTTATTCATATATATGTGAGCTAATCCTCACTATTTTTTTTCCCTTCTTAGTTTTTCCACATAAATATGGTGTTCTTATGTGTTTGAGTGTGTTTACATTGTTGTTTAATATGCTTACATTTTGATAATGCATGATAAGGGTTTAAAGGCTAACAAGAATTTGAAAGCTAATGAAGGATTGAATGTTTTAATGTACAACTAATTCACCCCCCTCTTAGTTATCATGTGCATCTAACAATTGGTATCAGATTTGTGGTTCCTTGGAGAAAGCTTAACTACTTGAGGTAGATTTGGATGGCACATAGGAAGGGTATCAAAGCTCCTATGTTGGATGGAACGAATTATGCTTACTGAAAAGCCAAGATGGAGTCCTTTCTAGTCTCTCTTGGATTTGGTGTCTAGCAATCAATTGAAAAAAGATATAGTATGCCTACTACTAGTCCAACAAGTGATGATGAGATCAAAGAATATGATAACATTGGCAAAGAAATAAATGTTATATTGAGTGGACTTTCTAATTCAAAACTTGGAAAGTTGATAAGTCTAAAAACTACAAAAGAGATTTGGAAAAAATTGGAGAGTATCTATGAAAGAGATGACAAGGTCAAGCAAGCAAAGATGCAGAACTACAAAGACAAATTTGAAACCCTAAGGATGTCTGAATATGAAGACATTATAGCCTACACATGCTCAAAGTGGATTAAGTTGTCAATGGAATCAATGGTCTTGGTGGTAAGCTGGAAGAAAGTGAAGTTGTGAAAAAATTAAATTAAGAACTCTTCCTAAAGCTTATAGTTCTAAAGTTTATGCTATTGAGGAGGCTCAAAATTTGGATAATTATTCTAGAAATCGGATGTTTGGTGCTTTAATTTCTTATTAATTATGAGAGTTTAGTCAATATGCTACAAAGAAAGAAATTGCTTTTAAATTTTGAAGGCAAAGAAGGTTGATTAATCAAATCTGGATGATCTTGATGAGACTGAAAAAGAGCATTGGAAAATACAAAGGTAAGTTATCCTTTAAGTGTTTCAATTGTGTAAAGATAGGTCATTATGCTTCTAAATGTCAAATCAAAGCTTCAAATGACAAACCTAAGGATCGTAAAGGAAAATTTATTGAGAAGAGTTATTATGTTGAAAAAGACAATGGTGTATATGATGATGACAATGATGAATGCTTGTTCATGGCTTTAATGATTGGAACTAATTCTACTAATTATGAAAGATGTGTAAAGGAAAGTGCTCTGGTAACAGGTCACAACATTGAAGGAACTATGGTGACTACTTTTCATGCAAGAGAAGAAAGGAATTATTAGATAATTGATAGTGGATGCTCAAATCATATGATAGGTGATAAAAGTAAGTTTTTTAAACTTTAAAAGTATGATGGTGGTCTTGTTAAGTTTGGTGATGATACATTTGCTAAGATCTGTGGAAAAGGTTCAGTTGGTTTTGATGGAAAGCATAAGAAAAATGGTGTCCTTTATGTCAAAGGTCTCTGACATAATATTCTTAGTGTAGGAAAGATGTGTAGTAGAGGATACAATTTGGTGTTTCAAGATGATGGTTGTGAAATCAGAAAAGGAAGATATAGAACTTTGGTTGTTGTAGGGACAAGGACAGAAGGCAATGTTTATCATCTCAAAGGTAGTGGAGCTAAATGCTTTATATCTCAAATCAATGAAATTTGGAGCTATGGCATAGAAGAATGACATCAATTTTGACAACCTAGCAAAGATCAATTATACTGATGTTGTGAGAGATCTGCAAAAGATTACAAAGCCTATCAATGCAATTTGCAAGGAATGTCAGTTTGGAAAGCAAACAAAGAAGAGGTTCAAGAATAAATAGTATTCTACCATAGGCCCTTTGGAGTTGGTGCATATAGATCTATGTGGACTACCAGAATAAGAAGCTCTCAAGGCGACGGGTACTTTACGTTGTTGATTGATGATTATTCTAGAAATACTTAAGTGACATTTCTCAAAGAAAAATCAGAAGCCCTAGATAAGTTTAAAGCATTTAAGTCTATGGTTGAGAATGAAATGGATGTGAAAATCAAGTGCTTAAGGTTTGAAAGAGGTGGTGAGTTCACCTCTAATGATTTTAATAGTTTTTGTGAAGATCATGGGATTAAGAGGCATTTTTCAGCCCCTAAAATTCCTCAGCATAATGGAGTTGTGGAGAGAAAGAATAGAATAGTTCAAGAAGTAGCAAAGACTATGATGAAGGAAGCAAGTCTATCGAATGTCTATTGGAGAGAAGTAATTCATACTGTAGTCTACATTCTTAACAAAGGTCAAGCAAGAGTGAACAATTCAAAACTCCTTATGATTTATGGTATGGTAAAGCTCCTATTGTGAAATATTTCAAAGTGTTTTGAAGTAAACGCTATATCAAAAGAGATCAAGAAAAATTAGGAAAGTTTTGTTTAACAGTCCAGAAAATTGAGAGGGGGGTGAATCAGTTATCTTTAAAACAATTTTCTTGACTTTAATTAATCTGGAGCAAGCTTAAGTCAAACAAATATGAACATGAAAGCACATAACAACACCATGCACAATTAACACTAGAATTTACGTGGAAACCCAAGATGGGAAAAACCACAGAGAACACTAATTCTCAATTATAGAACATCAGTTAAGGTGATTTTTACAAGGGCCCACTGCCAAAATGATCACTACAGGTAAGGCTCACTGTCGATGGGCTCATTGTCCAATTAATACAAAAACATTTGATTAAAAAATAGTCTCACTAACAAAGATGAACTGATGAAGCTGCATCTACATATGCATGAAGTTAGTTATACATATATGTGTGTGTGTGTGTACCTGTAGAACAAAGTAAGTCGGCCTAGCAAAACATGTCAGCTTAAAGAACAACCTTGAAAAAATCAATAAGGGTTGGCACACTAGCACCAGACCCAAAGGATAGGTTGCACATAAGGATCTCCTTACCACATTACCAAGGGACCCATAAATAGGTCATACATAAGATAGCATTGTTACCCATTTTTCACCTATGGGCTCAATCAAGCAGGGTAGCCCGTGCTTTCAGATGTTCTCGAATACCAAATGGAGGAACACTTGCATCAAGTTTACATATTTTCTAACCTGTTTGCTTCTTGTGCAGATGCGGGGGAAAATGATGTTTCAATTCGGCACGTGGATTAAATGTGGCTCCCACAAGGGTCGAGCCCAGCGTGCAGATGTTCTTTTTTGGGGTCCTCCCTTTTGTTTTTTCCTTGCTTTCCCCCTTTCCCTTGTGTTTTCCTTACGCCCTTTTTTTCTTTTTGTTCTATCGAAGGCAGGGTCGGAACCGAATCCAAACTTGGAACTTTTCCAAAAGTTCCAGTTCCTGATTTGGTTTCAGTTCCAATTCCGCCAAGCTTGTTCGTTTGTCTTCCCTTTTTTCTCTTTTCTATGGTCGGGGGTGTTTCCTCCCCTTCTTTTCTTCTTTTTTTCGTTCCCTTTTTTGTTGTCCTTGTGTGTTGTCGAAAGTAGGTTCGGGACAGAATCCGAACTTGAAACTTTCAAGAAAGTTTCAAGTCCAGATTTAGTTCTGGTTCCGGTTCTGATGACTCTTTGTTTTGCCCCCGTTCTGGATCCAGTCCTGGTTCCGCCGGCCTTTTTCCTTTCTTCCTTGTTTTTTGTTAGGGGATGCTTTTTCTCATTTTTCTTTCCCCTTCTCGTCCTTTCCTTCGTCTTCTTTTGAGTTTTGTCAGGGGCGGGACCGGGTCGGAATCCGAACCTGAAACTTGAAGAAAGTTTTAGGGACGAATTTGGTCCCAATCTCGGTTTTGTCGGGATTCATCCATTTCTGCTTCCGCCCCCTTTCTCACTCTATTCCCTGTTCAGTTCTCTTCCTGACTCCAACTCTAGCGAGGGGTCCAAGCTCGCAGAGAGTGGAGGAGTTCGTCGTAAGGTCTCCCTGACCCGATGGGGTCTTGCCGATGGTTTTTTGTAAAAGCGATGTAACTCTGGTTGCTCGCCGTAAGGTCTTTCTGACCGTCATGTGTCTTACCGAATGAATTGGCATGTTGGTGTGACTCTAGCCACCCGCTATGACTTCTCCCCGACATCTAAAGTCTCGCCGACATGCGATCCTTCTGAAGCAACCTTTGACCGCCTTGGGATCTACCTAGCACAAATTCAACTAATCAGAAGGCGCTAGGGAAAATCACGGGCAGTTTAACTGTTTGAATCCCCCCTATGAATGAGATCAACGGAGCATAATGACATTGCTCTACTCTGAAATCGAAGGTGATTAGTGTGTAATGACGCTTGAATCTAGCGGATAGATCTGATGCTGCTTCTCGAAGGGGAGGTAGCCGCGAGTCACAATAACAGCTGGTGATGTCGGCTGGATAAGTGGAGCAGCTTTAATGACCATGTCACAGAGCATTCAAGGTGACTCTGACGAAATCTTGAGGGTGGACACGAAGGCTACGAGTTAATGCAGTCGTTGTAAAAGATCTAAAGGCCATGCCCAGGGATGAGTTTTCACCGACATGAGCAAGGGAAGCGCATTGAATGCCTCATTAACTTCATTCCAAGCACTTCTTGGGCCGACGTGTCCAGGCGCCAACTCATTTTTGAAAACCCTAAGGCAGGGGCTGATACTCTTTGGTTATATATATGGCATTTTTTCCTTTTTGTAAAGGAGTTCTTGGTTAGGAGATTGTTGAAAGAGAATTATTCAGACTTTGTAACTCATTTTTCATATACTACAGATCTGTAACACAAACACTCCTTATTTTCTCAATAGAAAGTTATTTCCTTCACAGATTTTCTTTGTTATTTTAGTAACTGCTTGTGAGTTGCATGGTAAAATCTTGTGTAATCCTATATTTTATCAGATTCCTTCAGTACGAGATGCAAAGAATATTATGTCATAAAGCTGGTTTATGTTAGTGATCTCTTTCTATTGTGTTTATATATGTGAAAACATCTTGTTTTTCCTTGTGTTAAGCATTAGAACAGTTGGAACCTTCCATAGACTCGTTTTTATAAGCATAAATCTCTGTATTGTGAGATTTTTTAGTTCTATTGAGATTTTCTGTGAGTTTTCTGCAGTATTGTCAAATGTTTATCCTTGGTGTATCACCTGTTAGTGATAGGTTTTAATTTCAAGTATATCTTTCTTACTCTTTTCCTTCATCATTCTTCATTTTTCTCAAAATATCTTAAGGGGAACCAGCCCATAATCTGGAGGTCCACTTCATTCTCAGGTCATCCACAACCTCGAAGTGTTCCCATGTGTCAATAGGTTGCTATAGTTGATAGCTTTTCAAGGGTGCAAACTTTATTTGACAACAAGCATAATTACCAAAAGATAGCAAACTTTGAATTATATGAAATATATTTTGAAGCCGATGGGAATGCCACAACCAAGACCAAATATTGATCTTCATCAATTTCAGTACCAACCAGAGGAATTCAATTAAACATACCAAAACTTGTAACATGCTACATGAATGTCCAAATAGTAAGGATACCAGGAATAAGCTTTGAGCATAGCAGCCAACATCAAAAGATTAGTCTTCATTATTATGCATTAACTGAATTTCACAGATGTCCCAAAAAGGAGTACTGCCATATCCAGATCAAGGATAACATCCATACTACACAACATCATAGGATAGATCATTTTTGTATATCATCCAAAGCACAACCATCTAGATCCCAGGTTTTGACATCAATGACAACAATGCCATATCTTCTCAATAATCTCCCCCTTTGGCATTAATGGAAAAACAACAAAAACACAAAAGACTCCAAGCACTCCCCCTTTGTCAAGCAATTCAATTCCTCTTTTTGTTTTTGTTTTTCTCTTCATTTTCTCCCCCTTTTTTCCATCAAAGGAAAAGGGCCAAATAAGAACATTCAAGAATTCAAGTAAAAATAACACTTTTCACATGAAAAAATTTCTTGTACCTTTCTCTCACAGTTGGAAGAATCCTCTTCCAAGCTTGAGAAACCATTCTAGCACACATACTGTCCAATAGAGCCAACATATCAAATGATGATGACCAGTCCAGAGACAGGCACTGAAGCTCACAATCCTCTGCATCAAAAAGTATCCTAGATAGATGATCCAACCGGACCTCAACAATTTCTTTGACCAACCAGAAAGTTTTAACCAAATCTTCCCTTTGTCTTTGAGTAGACAATAACTCAACTTGCAACTCGCCAACTCTTATTCTTTTTTTTCCATCTTTATCTTTGAAGAAGTCAAAACACTTCCCAATATCATTCAATTCGGATTCAATAGCTTCAATTATGCTTCTGAAGTTGTCAACAATAGCAAGCCACTGGAGACAGTGCCTGTAGATGTCAGGCATCTCCTTAATGCATTCTCTTGTCTCACCAATGTGTTTGGATAACTTTTGTTTGGACTTGACACACCTTCTTTCAATTATAGCTTGGATCTTATGTCCTTCAGATCCTTCCTGCAACAACCTTTCTTCAACAACTTCTACCAAATCATCCAGTAACAAGTCAAAAACAATGGAAATAGTAGTATCCTTTTTTAGCAAATAATCAACTAAGGCATCTTCAATTCTAGGCCTACTGACCAGAGAGTAGGCATACCACATTTCACCAATATTTTTCATATCACCCTCATCCAACACTGAATGAACTTCATCTAGATCGAAAGATTCAAATTCAAGCAGATACTTTGCATCCTTCTCCTTCTCTTCTGAGATAGTGATGAAATCCTTTGTGTTAACTTTCCTCGTTTTAGGTTCTGGAGGGGAACCACCAATGACAACCTCTAACTCCTTCTTACCGGAGGAGGAACCCTCCTCAAACTGATTGATAGGTGTAGCACTAGACACTAACATACCGGTGCATAGATCCATCTACAAGTATGAGAATAAACTTTGCATGCATTTGCTTTATCTTCCATACATTCCAAATATCTATAAACTTTATTTTTGATAGGGATGCCAAGCTTCCACTTAATATTCTCTTTTGAAGGTAACGAATTCAGAAAGTAGAATACTAAACACATGAGTAGAGACCCAAACTAGAAGGGATAACTCTCAACCAAATACATTATGACATTCTCAATTAGGTTTTCCATTATTAGACTACACATGTCAAACTGTTTATTTTCCTTAACCATCTTATGTGCAAGATACACAGCAATAGCTGATGTAGAACCTTCACGATTTTGGAAATAAATTTTGTAAGTGATACTATAAGCAACATACCTTACTACAGGATCGGTAATGGTATTTTATCAGTAGAGCTTGGGGGTCTTTGTTGATACCAATAAGTTCCTCCACTTCTCTGTAGTTCACTATTTTCTTCCGAGGGAGGTCACCAACACTACACAATCTAGTAATAGCTTCAATGGCTTCCTTAGTGATCGGATAGGGTTTGTCCAAAACGATGCTACCATCCTTGAATCGACACAACAGGAACAAGATATACTCTTTGTTGGAAATCTAGGGGAATTCTCCCCATAAATCCATACCTAGGGAACTTATATTTTGTAATTCATCAATCTTCAATCCTAGTTCCATTTCCTTCATCTTTTGATGATCAAGTTCGTCCAACTCTACTCCCTTTAGCCTCAGTAGAATATTGCCATTGGATTCACTGTCAACCAACACGGATTCCATCATCGCGCTTAGCTTCTTCAATCCTTTTATCACTCAGTGAAACTTATTTTCCTTCTTTGCAAACTATTAAGAAATGATTTGAAACTCCACCTTTTATCCTTAATTGCTCATGATGATTTTGCCGCCAAAAACTTACATCGATGACACCATCAATTGTACTTCACTTTTAAAGTAGCCGGATTAAGCTTCATCATACATCACCAACCGGATTGAACTTAGTCATGTTGAAAACACATCAATATTACTTCAAAGAGGGGGAACCGTTAGGATATGCATTGCAAAACTCCCCTTGAGCCAAGGCAGTTGGCTCAAATTCTGGAAGAGCATGTACCGAGATCCGGTTCCATGGAAGAGTTCCCCACACTTGTTTCCTTTTTCTTCCAAACCATGGTCGTCTTCTTCTTAGATTCATTTGATTCTGCAATCTTTTTGTTTTTAGGATTTTTTTGAAGCAACATATCTGCATGAGTTAGCATAATTTATGGGTTGACTACACTTGTAACATCTTTGTCCTGACTTAATTAAGTGAACCCTAGATCTGCACTGATTAGTTTTGTGGCCATAACCATGGCATAAATGGCAATTACCATGAAAGAGATTATCCATTCCATTCCTTCTAGTCAAATTAGATAATTAACTTTTGCAATGAATTACTTTGTGACCGAATTTGTGACAATTAAAGCATTGAGTACTTGGTTCCTTCTTGCTTCTACACTCTACAGCCTTATGTCCAAAAATTTTACATAGAAAATAATGACCATTAAATGATAAGTTCCTTTAAGCATTTGGTTGCCTAATCAGAGGTCTTTTTGTAGGTGTTCTAGAGTTTTGGACCTCATAAATCTCATTTCAGCTTCAACTACTTTATCTTTTCCCTTAGTGTTCTGATTTGAGCTTTCACCTAAGAAGCCAAGTCCTCCCTTATCCTTGTGACATTTCTGTAGGGACAAGAGTTGATCCAGAATTATGTTATTTTCACAAACTCTTGCTTCTGATTTCAGCCTTCTTAACTTTTGATCTAACTTCTCATAATTTTTGTTTGATGGTATCTTTGAGATTTTCTTCAGTCTCCTTCCATTCTTCCATTTGTTGTTTGATGGTATCTTTGAGAATTTCTTCAGTCTTCTTGCATTCATCCAACTGTAGCTTTAGTTTCACAACACTTTCCTTTGACTCCTTTAAGTCCTCGCAAACCTCTCTGTATCTTGCTTTGAATTTCTAGATTTTCTCCCTTAGCTTTGAGATATAATCATTTGCCTCCCTAATGTTTTCTTTCAATTCTTCATTTTCAGATTTTGTGCTTTTCATGTCATCTAACATTGTCTTCAGTTCTTCATCAAAGTAATAGTCTCCTGCAATCTATTCAAACTGCCAAGATCTCCCTCAAGCGGTTAAGCTCTATCTACAAGGGACCAAGCTCTAATACCAATTATTGAATAGTCTGGAAAACTGAGAGGGGGCGAATCAATTAGACTAAAACAATTTTCTTGACTTTAATTAATCTGAAGCAAGCTTAAATCAATCAAATAATAATCAAACAGATATGAACATAAAGCACATAACAACACCATGCACATTGAACACCAGAATTTACGTGGAAACCCAAGATGGGAAAAACCATGGAGAATGCTAATTCTCAATTATATAACACCAGTTAAGGTGATTTTTACAAGGGCTCACTACCAAAATGTTAACTACAGGTAAGGCTCACTATCGGTGGGCTCACTACCCAATTAATACAAAAACATCTAATTACAAAATAGTCTCACTAACAAAAATAAATTGATGAAGTTGCATCTACATATGCATGAAGTCAGTTTCGATTTAGAGCACAATGTCTATCTGCAGTAGATCCAGTCAAGAATCTTCTACCCACTTTCCTTACTCAATCTCTGCACTACTGATTACTTCTTCCTACCACTTGCCTTTTGTTTCCTTCTCTATTTCTTATTGCATAATCCTTCGCATCCTTGTTCGCACACTCTACACTACTTGTCTTGAACCAAAGAGATGTTCTATACATATATATGTACCCGTAGAATAAAGTAAGTCGGCCTAGCAAAACATGTTGGCTTGAAGAACAACCTTGAAATATTCAATAAGGCTTGGTACACTAGCACCGGACCCAAAGGATAGGTTGCACATAAGGATCTCCTTACCACATTACCAAGGGACCCATAAATAGGTCATACATAAGATAGCATAATTACCAAAAGATAACAAACTTTGAATTACATGAAATATATTCAGAAGTCGATGGGAATGCCACAACCAAGACCAAATCTTGATCTTCATCAATTTTAGTACCAACTGGAGGAATGCAATTAGACATACCAAAACTTGTAACATGCTACATGAATGTCCAGATAACAAGGATACCCAGAATAAGCTTTGAGCACAATAGCCAATACCAAAAGATTAGTTCATTATTCTGCATTAACTGACTTTCACGGATGCCCCAAAAGGGAGTATTGCCACATCCAGATCAAGGATAACATCCATAATACACAACATCATAGGATAGATCATTTTTGTATATCATCTAGAGCACAACCTTTCAGATCCCAGGTTTTGACATCAATGACAATGATGTCAAATCTTCTCAACAAGTTTGATGTAAGATCTAATAAAGGAATCTTCCTTAGATACTCTACAAGAAGAAAAGCTTACCAATGTTATAATAAAAGGTTGAAGGATATTGTTGACAGTGCAAGTGTCAAAGTGGATGAAGAACCACATCAAAGTTAGGTATTGATAAAAGGATATGAATCTAATGAATCCCATTCCAATGAAGAAGAAAATGATGAAAAGAAGGAAAAAGAGATGACAGTTGAAGAGAAAGAAGCTCCATAAAATATCTTAAGACTCCTAAGTATGTGCAGAAGAATCGTTTTGAAGAATAAATTATTGGAGATAAAAGCAAAGGTGTGTTAACAAAAAAAATGACTATGACAGAGGAATAGGTAAACTTTTGTCTACTTTCAGAGGTGGAACCTAAAATAGTGACTAAGGCATGCAAAGATGAGATTTGGATCAAATATATGAAAGAAGAGTTGGAAAAAATTGAGAAGAATCAAACTTGGGAATTGGTCCCAAGATCTACAAATAAGAATGTGGTAGGAACTAAGTGGGTTTTGAGGAACAAGTTGAATGAGGATGGAAAAGTTGTCAGAAATAAGGCTAGACTTGTGTGTAAGGGCTACTCACAAGTGGAAGGAATAGATTTTGAAGAGACTTTTTCTCTGGTGGCAAGGATGGAAGCCAACATAATGCTTTTAGCTTTTGCAACACATAAAGACTTCAAGGTTTATCAGATGTTGATATGGTTTACAAGTTGAAGAAGGTTGATATGGTTTGCAGGTTTTTAGTTGTCAAAAGATGTTAATAGGCTTTGTAGGTTGAAGAAGGCATTGCATAGACTCAAATAGGATTGTAAAGCTTGGTATGCAAGGTTGGATAAGTACTTATTACAAAAAGGATTTGGGAAAGGTACTATATATAGAAAAATTTACTTCAAGGTTGAGGGAGAACAAATCCTAATTGTGGTAGTGTATGTGGATGACATTATTTTTGGAGGAAATGAAGGCATGTGCAAGAGGTTTTCATAGGAGATGCAGAAAGAGTTTGAGATGTCAATGTGTGGGGAGATGAATTTCTTCCTTGAATTACAAATCATTCAATCAGAAAAAAGGTATTTTCATTTCTCAGTCAAAGTATGTCAAGGAAATGTTGAAGAAGTTTGGAATGGAGGATTCTAAATAAATATGTACCCCTATGGTTACTAGTTTTAAGTTGAGAAAAAATGATGAATATCCTAAGGCTAATCAGAGAAAGTACAAATCAATGATTAGTAGATTTCTATACCTAATTGCTACTAGATTAGATATCATGCATGAAGTTTGTCTTGCTATAACATGTTGCAATAGTTAAAAGAATATTTAGATACTTGAAGGGAGCTCTAGATTTTGGTTTATGGTATCCTAGGGTTATTGATTTCTCCTTGAGTGCATATATAGATGTAGATTTGGTACGTTGTACAGATGACAAAAAAAGTACAAGTGGAGGTGCTTTCTTTCTTGGAAGCAGATTCTAGTTTCTTTGTTGAGTAAGAAGCAGGATCCAGTGTCATTATCTAATGCAGAAGTAGAATATATTGCAACAACATCGTGTTGTACACAGGTGTTATGGATGAAGCAAATATTGAAGGATATCAAAGTATCATATGATGAACCTATTTATATCTTGTGTGATAATACAATTGTTATCAATATTTCAAAGAATCTGGTAGTGCATTCAAGAACAAAACATATATCTATCAAGTATTACTTTATAAGAGAGAAAGTTGCAGAGTGAGGTGAAGTTGGAGTATGTTCCTAAAAAGGATCAAGTTGTATATATTTTACAAAGTCTCTTCCTAAAGATACTTTTGAGTATCTTCAATAGAAGTTAGGGGTTATTGCCCCTCCTTTTAACTAATATGCATAAGTGGTGCATCTTTCCAGGTGAGCATTCAAAAAAATTCTTGGTCCTGTACTGATGATGAAGGCTACCTCTTAGCGGGAGTAGGTAGTAGTGTTGTTGGTTGGTACAGTCAGGTGGAGCATATTTTGTGCCCCTAAGGGAGAGAAAACTGAAATATAAAGGAAGTGGAGAAAGAGTAGTGGAGAGAGAGAGCATTTGCTTGTTGGTGTTGCAATTAGTGTCAAAGTGATGTATGCAGATGTCAAAGGGGGAGAGCAGAAAAGAAAATAAAAATCCTATGCAAGTGTTGTCAAAAGGGAAAGATGTTTCCCTTTTCCATTGATGTCAAAGGGGGAGAGACTTAAGTCTAAAAAACACAAGGAAATAATTGATGTCAAAAGGGGAGAGTAATGATTGAAGAACTCCTCAAATAGGGGGAGAGATTGCAGAGACAATGGTGTCTGAACAATAGAGGTAAAGAGAGAGAGAGAGAGTGAAGTGTGCCCTAGTAAGGGGGAGTGTTGCTTAATGAAGAGTTGTTTTTGGTGTTTTTGGTGTTGTTATTCATATATATGTGAGCTAATCCTCACCATGGTTTTTCCCTTCTTGGGTTTTCCATGTAAATCTGGTGTTCTTATGTATTTGAATGTGTTTGCATTGTTATTTCATATGTTTATATTATGCTAATGCATGATAAGGGTTAAAGTCTAACAAGGCTTTGAAAGCTAATGAAGGATTGGGTGTTTTAATGTACAACTGATTCACCCCCCCTCTCAGTTGTCCTATGCATCTAATAAAGTTTATTATCTTATTTATTTGTAAATCCTTACAAATATTATTCTTGTATTTGATTAACATAAAAAAAATCTTCCTTTACTTGATGATTATGCTCCCCAATGGATAAGCATTGATTAGAGTGCTAAAATGATTAATTTTTCACTTCCAATTACATATCTCAAGTTCCTTTGGGAGTCTAATGATTGTTTTAGGTACTAAGGTCACACATAGCCTTGCATATTAAACTTGTTAAACATTTTGAGTGTTTAAAGTCAATTATATGTTTTGTAGGTTATGTGCCACAAATTCAAGCTATAGGTGTGTATGAAGAGTGCACGGGGATTCATGTAAAGAAATATAAATCTACTTAACAATTTTTTTCATATATGTGATTTATCCATCTATTTAAATGTGAGGTTTATTGGGTCTATTCATGGTTTTCATGGGGTATAGTAGTAAAGTCCTAAACTATAAATTTATTTTTCTCTTTGATTTTCCTAATTAGAGACCTCAAGTACCACCCTCTTGGGTTTAGTACAACCTAAATAAGAAGAAGAAGATTTGGCCCACTTTTATAAATTGCCCCATTACTATCCATTTATAGAGTTAACATCATTAAGAGCTAATAGGAAGAGTTATTTACTATTTCAGGGGGGAGTTACTCTTAGAGGGGGTGCATAGATTCAAGTTGGACCATTTTTACCATGTATTGTTGGAATGGAGATTGTATGATAATTTAATTACAAGTTTATTTTGTTGGATTGACTTGAGACTCAATTATTGAAGACCTCCATTAAACCATAAATACTAAACATTATATTGCAATCCCACTTAATTGATTAATACATTGAATATGCTTTGTTGTCGATTTCTCCAATAAGGATTTTTCTAGCATATAATGTGTGTCAACTTTTCATTACTATAATAAAATTGCATAGACCTATTTTTATTTGTATAGATTCTTGCATTGGTTTAATGAGTATCTAGTCTAGTTTCTTTTAATTAATAATAATCATACCTTGTTCATGATGTTAGGTAGCTTCCTTATTTTTCTCTATATTTGATATCTTTTACACCACATTCACTCTATATTAGTCTCCTGTAAATCCAACTACCCTTATGATAAATCATACAAAATAAAGGTGAATTTAATGGGTTATTTTATCTGGGGTGACCTTGTTTATAATTAGGTCTAATTCCTTTTTAATATTTTTCATTTGGGCCTAACTCAATCCATAAATATAAATACCCCTTTTAGATTAGTTTTTTAATAAATAATTTGGTCCCAACAGGACTTGAAAACTTCTCACATAAGGTTAATAAGGTGACTTTATTCTTCTATTCTTGAGTTTTTATTTTTATTCAACAGTTTTATTTAGCATAACCTTTTTTCTATTTTCAAACTTGTGTTATATATAACGAGTTTATATTTGGAGTTGTTTTCCTTCAAATATAAATTTATCTCCTTATCTATCTCATCCCCTTATTCTTTGAGTTGCTTTTCTAACCTTGCCACTTTTATATGATTTCTAGTTAGATTGCTCTTTGTTACTTTTAGCTCTTATTAAACATTATTTTGTTATTTTTTATCCTCAAGAAATCATTTTGTGACATCTTATCACTTTTACTAGTGAATTGAGACTTATCCGTAGGATTTCATCTCATAAAATCTAATGAGACTCATTGAATCATAATAAATAGAGGTCATGTCCTATAGAATTATATTTACTCTAGGTTTCATTGTACCAATATTAAATATATGGTGCTTCAACTTAAATTTGACTAATATCCATAAGTTTGTTGATCAAGAAAATAATTTAGATCAAAACATCTCCTTTTTGGTGGTAATATGGGTAAGACAAAAAAAAATCAACCAAATCAATTATCCTTTCACTTATTTATCCTTGGAGGCTCATATGATACTAGTGCAACAAAAAAAAATGAAATAATGGTTGGGGAGAAATATGAAACTAGAATGTAAAACCTTGGACCAGGGAAAACAAATTAAATGCAATACCATTCTAAAAATAATCAATACTATGAGTACTAGTAAGAGATTGGATCAAAGGAGGCAATATATTGTAAGGAAAAATTCTTACAACCCCCTTAGCAATTAAACTTAAAACAAATCTCGGCTATTAATTGTGCAAGCATTTTCACATTAACCCTATGAGAACAAAAAATTAATCTACAAAAATTTTAACTAAAGATTAAATTTCCACAATCTATGATAAATTAGCTTGGTATATTTTTGGATTCGACTATTTAAATATTTTTCATCATCAATGTTTTACATAAAACTCCATGATACATCATAAAAACATGATTGTTAAACATACAGAATAACCAAGGTGGGGTGAATCAATTGTGCATTAAAACCTTCAAACCCTCATTAATCCTTATTATGAATTAGCATGAATGTAAACAAATGAAACATCAACACATCAGCAACCATACATAATAGAACACCAAATTTTATGTGGAAAACCTTAATCAAGGAAAAACCACAATGAGGATTAACTCACATATATATGAATATCAACACCAATTACAAAAGGCTCACTACTAGAGAGGCTCACTACCGGAGGGGCTCACTGCCGAAGGGGCTCACTGCCCAAAGGACTCACTATCCAAAAGAAAGAAAGAAAGAAAGGCTCACTGCCAAGGGCTCACTACCTAAGAAGATCACTTCTTTCAAAATACAAGAGAATAAAAAGATACTGTTACAAGGAGGTTCACTACCTTAGAGAAATAGGAGAATCCACCACAACAACTCTTCACCATCCGCAACCTTTGACTCACTGCCTCCAACAACTTCAAGCACACTAAAATGTAGACACCTTCTACTCACTAATTTGGTAGTCTTAAGAATTCATGTTCTCACTTAGATCACAACACTCGATCACACTTACATCATTTTTCACCTCTTCACATCACACACTTCTCCAATAATTGACCTTGCATATATATACCTTTCACAGCCATGAATAACCTTCTCCAAGTCAACTTCAATGAAATGTATGCACCTCCAACATGCAACCACCAAATAGGTCGACACCAAACACTTCTACAGTCAAAAGAAGTGAAAGTGGACCACATCAAGGGTTAACCAGGACCTAAATCTACACCGACACGCTACACTAGGCTTCCACAAACCACAAAGCACATCTGTAAATAGAACTAACATGCCAGGTTGGCCAAACCTGCATTAACACTTCCAAGCAACCAAATTCACAGTTCACCATGTCCATAAACATCCTACGGACTAGGTAGAAATATCACACAAAATCATGGAATATTCCAACACTAACAAAATATTCAAACACACTGGCGCAAACACATGCAACATAGAAAACTTTCATCCTATGCAACCAGTCAAACTACCACTGAGACACAACACATGAACCAAGCTTGCAGAATAGTTGAACACCAATCCATCCAAGGAAAGATAGATACAAGCATCATTAGTACATTCTGAAATCCACAATACAAGGAAGTTCAACATGGATAAATACAAAGAAATTTCATTTCTCTTAGACAACCCCTTCACAAGACAGAGATAGTCCAACACACTGTCAAACACATATTCTACTATCACATGATCTAGAACTTGAAACTCTGGATATACCACCTTCAAAGGCTATTGATCATCACATCCAAACTGCATAGGTACATCTTCAAGCATGAAGAAATGTGCAGCACAATAAAGAATACATCCCTGACACCTTTACACTCAGTGCAAAGATTTTTGGATTGTAACTGTGTGTAATCTTTTTTGCATCAATGCTTCGGATCATACTCCATGATCCATCATCAGGATGTTGAGCAACTTAGCTTCTCTAGTTGTCTAGATTTGAAGTAAAGTTCCCTCCCATGAAGGGTATCGATTAATAGCATAAGGTTTCCACAATCCATGGTCATTTAGTGTAAAGATTTTTGGATTGTAACTATGTGTAATCTTTTTTGCATCAACGTTTCAGATCATACTCCATGATCCATCATCAGGATTCTAAGAAACTTAGCTTCTCTGGCTATCTGGATTTGAAGTAAAGTTCACTCCCATGAAGGGTATCGATTAATAGCATAAGGTTTCCATAGTCCATGATCATTTAGTGCAAATATTTATGGATTGTAACTGTGTGTAATCTTTTTTGCATCAACATTTTGGATCATAATCCATGATCCATCATCAAGATGTTGAGAAACTTAGCTTCTCTAGCTGTCTGGATTTGAAGTAAAGTTCCCTCCCATGAAGGGTATTGATTAATAGCATAAGGTTTCCACAGTCCATGATCATTTAGTGCAAATATTTTTGCATTGTAATTGTGTGTAATCTTTTTTGCATCAACATTTCGGATCATAATACATGATCCATCATCAAGATGCTGAGAAACTTAGCTTCTATAGTTGTCTAGATTTGAAGTAAATTTCCCTCCCATGAAGGGTATCGATTAATAGCATAAGGTTTCCACAGTCCATGATCATTTAGTGCAAAGATTTCTAGATTGTAACTGTGTGTAATCTTTTTTGCATCAACATTTCATATCATACTCCATGATCCATCATCAGGATGTTGAGCAACTTAGCTTCTCTAGCTGTTTGGATTTGAAGTAAAGTTCCCTCCCATGAAGGGTATCAATTAATAGCATAAGGTTTCCACAATCCATGATCATTTAGTGCAAAGATTTATGGATTGTAACTGTGTGCAATCTTTTTTGCATCAACATTTCGGATCATACTCCATGATCCATCATTAGGATGTTGAGCAACTTAGCTTCTCTAGTTGTCTAGATTTGAAGTAAAGTTCCCTCCCATGAAGGGTATCAATTAATAGCATAAGGTTTCCACAGTCCATGATCATTTACTGCAAATATTTTTGGATTGTAACTATGTGTAATCTTTTTTGCATCAACGTTTCAGATCATACTCCATGATCCATCATCAGGATGTTGAGCAACTTAGCTTCTCTAGCTATCTGGATTTGAAGTAAAGTTCCCTCCCATGAATGGTATTGATTAATAGCAGAAGGTTTCCACAATCCATGATTATTTAGTGAAAAGATTTCTTGATGATGGATCATGGAGTATGATCTGAAACGTTGATGAAGAAAAGATTACACACAACATCCTTATGCTATTAATCGATACCCTTCATGGGAGGGAACTTTACTTCAAATCTAGACAGCTAGAGAAGCTAAGTTGCTCAGCATCCTGATGATGGATCATGGTGTATGATCCAAAACGTTGATGCAAAAAATATTACACAAGTTACAATCCAAAAATATTTGCACTAAATGATCATGGACTATGGAAACCTTATGATATTAATCGATACCCTTCATGGGAGGGAACTTTACTTCAAATCCAGATAGCTAGAGAAGCTAAGTTTCTCAACATCCTAATGATGGATCATGGAGTATGATCCAAAACGTTGATGCAAAAAATATTACACACAGTTACAATCCATAAATCTTTGCACTAAATTATCATGGATTGTGGAAACCTTATGCTATTAATCGATACCCTTCATGGGAGGGAACTTTACTTCAAATCCAGACAGCTAAAGAAGCTAAGTTGCTCAGCATCCTAATGATGGATCATGGAGTATGATCTGAAATGTTGATGCAAAAAAGATTACACACAGTTACAATCCAGAAATCTTTGCACTAAGTGATCATGGATTGTGGAAACCTTATGCTATTAATCGATACCCTTCATGGGAGGGAACTTTACTTCAAATCCAAACAGCTAGAGAAGCTAAGTTGCTTAGCATCTTGATGATGGATCATGGAGTATGATCCAAAACATTGATGTAAAAAAGATTACACACAGTTACAATCCAGAATCTTTGCACTAAATGATCATGGATTGTGGAAACATTATGCTATTAATTGATACCCTTCATGGGAGGGAACTTTACTTCAAATCTAGATAGCTAGAGAAGCTAAGTTGCTCAGCATCCTGATGATGGATCATGGAGTATGATCTGAAACATTGATGTAAAAAAGATTACACACAGTTACAATCTAGAAATCTTTGCACTAAATGATCATGGACTGTGGAAACCTTATGCTATTAATCGATACCCTTCATGGGAGGGAACTTTACTTCAAATCCAGACAGCTAGAGAAGCTAATTTTCTCAGCATCCTGATGATGGATCATGGAGTATGATCTGAAACGTTGATGCAAAAAAGATTACACACAGTTACAATCTAGAAATATTTGCACTAAATGATCATGGACTGTGGAAACCTTATGCTATTAATTGATACCCTTCATGGGAGGGAACTTTACTTCAAATCCAGATAGCTAGAGAATCTAAGTTGCTCAACATCCTAATGATGGATCATGTAGTGTGATCTGAAATGTTGATGCAAAAAAGATTACACACAATTACAATCCAGAAATATTTGCACTAAATGATCATGGACTGTGGAAACCTTATGCTATTAACCTTTACACTCTTTATACAAATTTTCTCAAAAGCACTTGGAAACCAAGTGACCTTGTTGCATCTACAACACCTGCTCAACACCACAAACACCTGCTCATCATGACCACACTAGAGGTTGACATCAATGATAATAGTAATGGGAACATAGTGCAACAATCTCCCCCTATGTCATTGATGGTAACACCTACTGAAAAAACCATCAACAACAAAAGTAACTCTATATTTCCAACACTCAAGCAACTCTCCCCCTTACTTGGACATTTCTTATATTTCAGACTTCTTTCTCTCTCTCCCTTTCTTATGTTTTCTAGGCTTCTTTCTTTCCCTCTTTGACATCAATGGTAAAGGGGAACACCTACATACTTCATTTCTCTCTCACTTTTAGGCACAAGATATGCTCCCCCTAATTGCATCAACCAAAGACACCACTACCTACTCCCCCTGAGAGGTAGCCTTCATTAGTCCATGACAAAGAATTCATCTTGAATTGTACCCCTAAATAGATGCACCATCTTATGCTTCTAGTTGAAAGGAGGGGCAATAACCCCTAACTTGTTTTTGAGATACTCAAATGTATCTTTTGGAAGAGCCTTTATGAAAATGTCTTCTATTTGATCCTTTGTAGGCACATACTCCAACTTTACTTCATTCTCTGAAAATTTCTCTCTTAGAAAGTGATACTAGATAGAGATAGGCTTTGTTCTTGAATGCATTACTAGATTAACACAAGATAGAGATAGGTTCATCATATGATACTTTAATATCTTTCAATGTCTACTTCATCCACAACACCTATGTGCAACAAGATGTTGCAACAATATATTCTGCCTTTGCAGTAGATAATGACATTGAATCCTGCTTCTTACTCAACCAAGAGACTAGTCTATTTCCAAGGAAGAAAGCATCTCCACTTGTACTTCTACTATCATCTACACAACCTACCCAATCTGCATCTATATAAGCACTCAAAGAGAAGTTAGTATCGTTAGAACACCATAGACCATAGACCATAGTCTAGACTGCTCTTCAAATATTTGAATATCCTTTTAACTATTGTCACATGTGATTCTCTAGGATCTTCTTGAAATATTGCCACAATACATATTGCATACATGATATCTAGTCTAGTTGCAATTAGATATAGTAATTCACCAATAATGGATCTATAATTGGTCTAGTCTGTCTTAGGAGATTCATCATTTTTGCCCAATCTATAACCAATAACCATGGGAGTACATACTAGTTTAGAGTCCTCAATTCCAAACTTCTTTAACATTTCCTTAACATATTTTGATTGTGGAATGAATATACCTTTTTCTAATTAATTGATTTGTAGCCCAAGGAAGAAAGTCATCTCCCCAAACATTAACATTTCAAACTCATTTAGCATCTCCTTTGCAAAAAATTTACACATTTCCGTATTTCCTCCAAAGATTATGTCATCAACATATACAATGACAATCAATATTTGATCTTTCTTAACTTTGAAATAAAGATTGTTATTTTCAGTACCCTTTTTGAATCCCTACTGCAATAAGTACCTATCCAATCTTGCATACCAAGCTCTAGGAGCATGTTTGAGTCCATATAATGCCTTTTTCAACCTACAAACCATATCATTATCTTATGATAACTGAAAAACCTTTTGGTTGTTCAATGTATACCTCTTCTTCTAACTCACCATTTAAGAATGTAGACTTTACATCCATTAGATATACTTTGAAGTCTTTATGTGCTGCAAAATCCAAAATCATCCTAATAGCCTCCATTCTTTCTACATGAGAAAAAGTCTCATCAAAATCTATTTCGTCCACTTGTGAGTAGCCTTTACACACAAGCCAAGCCTTGTTTCTAATAACTTTTCCATTCTCATTCAACTTGTTCCTGAAAACCCATTTAGTTCCTATAACATTCTTGTTTGTTGGTCTTGGGACCAATTCCCATGTATGATTCTTCTCAATCTTCCTCGGCTCTTCTTCCATAGCTTTGATCCAATTCTCATCCCTATTTAGTTCAATGACTGTTTTAGGTTTTATTTCAGAAAGGAAACAAAAGTTTACCTGTTCCTCTATCGTAAGATCTTTTCTTCTTGTCAGCACACCCTTGCTTTTGTCTCCAACTATTTGATCCTCATAATGATTCTTCTATACATACTTAGGAATCTTAGGTTTATTTTTTGGAGCTTCTTCCACTTCAACTAGCATCTCTTTTTCTTTCTCTTCTTCTTTCTCTTCTTCTTTCTCTTCTTCTCTACAAGGGGGTTCATCATATTCATATCCTTCTATTAGGACTGAGCTTTGATGTGATTCTTCATCCACTTTGACACTTGCACTTTCAACAATCTTCTTTAGCCTTTTTTTGTAGCACAGGTATGCCTTGATCTTTGTAGAATATCCAAGGAATATTCATTTATCTAATCTTGCATCAAACTTTCCTAAGTTCTATTCATCTCTCTTGATATAACATTTACTTCTAAACACACTAAAATATTTCATTTGAACTATTCACTCTTGCTTGTCCTCTATTAAGTATGTAAATTGTGGTATGATTTGCTTCTCTCCAATAGACATTCGGTAGATTTGCTTCCTTCAACATAGTTATTATTTCTTTTTGAACTATCTTATTCTTCCTCTTCATAACCCCATTCTACTGTGGAGTATTGGGAGCTAATACATTTCTTTTTATCCTATTATCTTCACAAAAATTGTTACTCATTGGATATGAACTCACCACCTCTGTCAAACCTCAAACACTTGATTTTCAAATCCATTTAATTCTCAACCATAGATTTAAATGCTTTAAACTTATCTAGAGCTTCTAATTTTTCTTTGAGAAAGGTCACCCAAGTCATTGTAGAGTAATCATCTATTAACAACATAAAATACTTGTCACCTTGAGAGCTTCTTGTTCTAGTAGGTCCACATAGGTATGTGTGATAGGTCGAATGTGAGCATTAGAAAAAGAGCAGCAAGTAAAAGAGTGCAAATAAACACCAAAACAACCTACACCTCAAGATTCGCCTAAGTTGGAAACAACACAAGATGAAAGCAACAAAATGGAACTCTATACCTTGCGTCGAATCGATCCTTTGGTTGGCCCTTCGATCTTTGATGTGTATGCTCCTTGGATGGCACAAGATGCAAGCTAAATGATGTTGTGAGGATGAGTGCAAGTGGATAAAAACATGAAAATGGCTAAGTGTAGGTTGAGAAACAAAATTGCAAGAGTTTGGCTAGCAAAATGATCTCCCCAAAATGAGAGAAAAGAGGGGGTATTTATAGGATTTTTGAGAATTCCTAGAAGAAATGGAGGGTCAAGATTGAGCCACCAAATATCAAGATGTAGGGCTAAGGTGAGTTGAGAACTCACAAGCCCTCACATCTTGACATGTGGCATGTGATTTAGCCCTAAAAGGTGAAGTGGACATGAGGTGGAAGGAGAAGGACATGACATGGAGAGGGGTACAAAGTACAATGGGATTGGACAAAATCTCCTCATAAAGGAGGTCCTTGTCCCCATGTGGGTGAGAGAAGACAAGTGAGGAATTAAAAATTCCTCAAATATTCTCATGGGGAGATGGGAAAGAATAAAGAATAAGTGAAGGACATGTGGGGAGAAGTGAAGGAATTAAAAATTCCTTTTGGATGCCTTGGGGGATTAAAAGGTGAATTAAAAATTCACATGGGAAAGTGGAGTGCCTTGTCCAAAAGGAGAAAGTCTTTAATAAGGTTGACTCAAGGACATATGCCATAAATAGGATGAGGATTAGGTTAGGCTAATCAAATGATTAAGGTTGTGCAAGTACTCAGTTAGAGGGAATAATGACTCATTAGAAGCAAGTGGGAAATTATGGAGGATGTGACCTTAATGATGGTTAAGAGTGTGCACATGCTAACCCTAGTTAATTAGAAGAAGATGAAGTAATTAAGATGGATTATGGACCAACTTGCAAAAGTTGGAGGATGTGACCATGAGAGAGAAAAGAGGAATTAAAAATAAATTTTAATTCAAAAGGGGAACATGACTAGATTAAATAAAAGGGTATATTTATTTAATTTAGAGGAGGAAGAGGGGTAAAGTATTAAATTAAATACTTTAGGACCTTTGTGCAAGATGCAGGGTATTAATTAAACAACTAGTTTAATTAATATTGACAGAGGGGATGAGCAACCGGATGAATAAGGAGACGCGTTTGATCATATGGAAGTGATCAAATTGGACGTCTACATTTTGCCCCTCTTCGAAATACTATTAGAATAATAGGGTTTCGAAGAAAAACAGAATGCAAATGACTCTGTAGAGGAAGATACCAGAAAAGGAGATGCCCCAGCATGGGGGAATGCGCGTGAGCTGCCCCGAACGGAGGGAATGTGGAGAGGATGCCCCAGTCAAGCAAAGGTAGGCTTAGAGCGACGGGTTAGGAGGGAATGGTAGGGTATGCCCCCTCGAGAAGGGGGATGGGGGAGGAAAAGGGAGCCCCGGTCAACTTCTCGAAAGTATGGAGTGGTGCATGTCATTGGAAAGAGCACAAAAAAATGAGAAGAATGGCGCTCGAACTTAATCAATCAGATAAACAGTGTTCAAATGGCGGCCCCGGGAAGAAAGAGGTTGGATGAATTAACTGGAGGAATTTTTGGTTAAAAAAAAGAAAAAAAAGACCCTAAGGTGAAAAAGGAGGGAAAGTGAAAAGGGATAAAAGGTAATTGTTGAATTACCTTGGGCTCATTGTGACAGCTGGCAAGTGGAGAAGGAGGAGAGGAAGAAAAGGCGGCAAGTGAGATCAGACACCATGCCGGAGGACGATAGTGACGTCATTCACAGGGCGGACGAGAGACGTATATTTTTCACCCACCGTGTCGTACCCCGCCAGGGTAGCTCAAAACGTAACTTTGTGTTTTTTAGTCATTTACGCCAATATTTTTGAAAAACAAAAACATGGGTTTTGTCCGGGGCGTCGGGAATAAAAATGGGTAAGAGGCGATTTTTTGAAATTTTTTGTATCGGCCTCGATTTTCACGCCGGAGGGGGGAGAGTGGCGGCGGCCCAAACGGACCAGTCCGTTGCCGCCGCTGGACGAGTCCGCCGCCGCGGGGGCGGGTCCGCCGCTGCGGGCGGACTAAACGGACCAGTCCGTTGCCGCCGCTGGACGAGTCCGCCGCCGCGGGGGCGGGTCCGCCGCTGCGGGCGGACTAGTCCGGGCCACTACGTCACGGGCCTGACCGGGGCGGAAGGACGGTTCACCACGGGCATGACTTAACTGGCCGGCCACGGGAGGGAAGGGAAGCGGAAGGGAAGGGAAGGGAGGGAGGGAAGGGGGAGGAGGGGAGAATGGGTGGGAGAAGGGAAGAATGGGAGGGGAGAATGGGTGGGGAAGGGAAGAATGGGCTGGGAGAAGGGATGGGGGAGGGGAGAATGGGTAGGGAGAAGGGATGGGGGAGGAGAATGGGTGGGAGGGGGAAGAATGGGTAGGGAGAAGGGGATGAGGGTGGGGGAGAAGGGATGTGCGGGGACGGAGAAGGGGTGGGGGAAGGGAAGAATGGGGGAGGGGAGAATGGGTGGGGGAAGGGAAGAATGGGTAGGAGAAGGGGATGGGGTGTGGGAGAAGGGGATGTGGGAGGGGGAGAAATGGGTGGGCGGCGGGAAGAATGGGTGGGTGGAAGGGGATGGGGCGGGTAGAATGGGGTGTGGAGAAGGGGATGGGGGAGGGGGAGGGAATGGGTGGGAGGAGATGAGGGATGTGCATGGAATGAAATGAAAGGATGAAAGCAGTGGATGGTGGAGGTGGATGGAAAGGAAGGGTGGAGGGATGGAGGATTAATGAGATTAGTGGATATATATAAAGACGGAGGGACAGGCAGTGGAGGATGGATGGAGGATGGAAGGAGGGATGTGGTGGGAAGGAAGGAAGGTGGAGGAAAAGGGAAAAGGTAGTGGATGGGGAGGACAGGTCGGCCGATTAGTGGTATACCAATCACGGATCGGGTGGTCGTATTTTCCATGAGGTTCGGTTGAGGTGGATCCCAAGATATCATCGAATGGATGGATACCATGGATCTAATATTAGGCCCAATCAGACGACACGAATCGATCTAATACAAGAAAGCGCCGAGCGACATAATACGCATTAGCCAGTGGAATCGATATCCGCTTGCCAGCCGACATTATGGTGAGGGTGGGTGAGCAGGATGACACGCAGCCTGTAGCGTGGTGGTGGGGAGCAGAGGCAGGGACGCTAGTGCGGCATCGAGAGATGCAGGAGGTGGATGTATGGAGGAGGCAGTTTGATGATATGAAGGCAGTGGATATAGTGTGGAGGCCATATATGATGCGGCGATTCAGGGGGTGGTCGAGGGAGGAGGGGCTGCATAGTGGTTACTTCTTTACTCGATGCTACATTATTGGGAGCAGGCCATACGTAGTGGAGTTGCATCGACCGGATCGGGTGACGAGACAGTTCGGGGTGAGACAAGATATTCCAACAGGTCGGGTGAGGTTTGCACGATAGGTACGGGAGCAACCATGGGGATCCAGGCTGAATCTGCACAGCGTCTGGAGTGACATTGAGAGACTGGTGTTCAGGCCCTATCCGGACAGGCGAGAGGGGCCACGAGATGCAGGGGGACAGATCGATATGAGGAGTGGTTCAGGCAACATCCAGTGGAGCGGATTACACCAGCCGTGTCGATTGAGGAGGCACGAGGATTTGGGTCAGAGGACGAGAGGCGAGTGTGGGTGATTAGGCCGCCGTGCCGGACCACCTGAGGGACAGAGGAGGGGGGCACGGAGTGATGGTGGTAGAGGAGATTACGACAAAGGGGGAGAGTGCTCTGAGGAGGAAAATGTGAGGAGAGGGAGGGGTAGACAGAGGTGGAGAGGTTAGGGGTCGAGGAGGATCATGGAGAACAACAAGAGGAGAGGATGGGAGGGGATGAGGTGGAGGGGGGGGTGAGATGAATGGAGGCCGGAGCCCGGGAGGAATGAGGGAAGAGCCCGGGAGCCGGGAGGGAGGAGATGGAGATGGAAGGACAGTGGAAAGGAGGAGGGGAAGGAGGGGTGGAGGACAATGGAGGGAGGGGAGGTGGAAGGGTGGATGGAGGAGGGATGGAAGGGGGGGGGGAGGAAATAGATCTGGATGAGATGGAGAGTGAGGGGTACTCAACCGAGAGTGAGGGATATCAGCCGCGGGATATGGAGATCGACTCAGATGTGCACAATGTAGCACTGGTAGATGTGGCACCACCTACAGGGGAGGATCCAATGGCGATGTTGAGAGAGACAGTGGAGAGGTTGCGACAGA